>JAPEVG010000040.1:0-148840 GCA_029747595.1 Trametes cubensis
AGCCCGGGCTCCGCCGCGGCGAGCTGCTCCATCGTGCGCAGGCCTGCGGCGATCNTCGTATACGAAGAAGTCGTTGGGCCATCGNTCGTGGGANTCGCGCCCCCGGGGAAGAAGTGCGAGGGCGGTGGGGGCGGGATGGCGATTTGGACTGGGAGTGGGGTGGGGGCGGGGTGCGAACTAGTGGAGGCCACAGCAGAGGTAGCCGTGAAAGGAGTAGGTTGCGCGCTGGCGGACGATGCGGGAGGGACCTGGTATACTGGGACGACTGCAGATTGGCTCTCTTGAGTTGTTGCGACTCTTTCACAGGCAACAGGCTGAGGTGGAGGTAGGGCTTCAACGGTGTTAGTGGCCTGCTCGATTTGGGGCGGCTGAACCTCTTCGGAGGCCTGCGATGGCTGTTGCAACGGTAGAGACTGGGAACGACCGGAGGAAACCACGACAGTCGGTAGAACCGGGCTGGCTGCTACAGTAGGGCTTCCACCCTGTGACGAGAAGAGTACGCTCTGTCCCCGGATCGATGGCGGACTTCCGGCGAATGACGCAGCATAGCTAGTAGGCTGAATGGAGATCGACCGCTGGTGCTTGCTCACAGGAGGACTCAAAGACTGGTCCGCCGGCCGCTTGACGCGTAGGCTTGTTGACAATGGGACGATAGCGATCGCTCTGCCCGACTTGTCCTCATCTTGTATCTTGATCTCGTTTTCGAGCCCGGGGCACTCGTCATCCTGCATGCCCTCGAAGAGGTTCCGCCGGACGCGGTAGAGTAAGCGCTGCTCACTCTCGATCCTCCGCACTGCAGAGATCTTCTGCTGCTCCCAGGCACCCGAGCGCGGGTCGTAGGCATCAAGGTAGGAGTTATCTGACAAAGAGAGGCCATCTACGATGTCAGTGAGACTACTGAACGCGAACAAAGGGAAGGTGGGGATCTCCTGGTGGAGGCGTAGTGGCTGAGTATTCGCCTGAAAGCATGGAAGTGTCAGTATTGTGTTGAAGGGTTGCAGGAGTACGCGGCACGATGCGTTTCATGCAGGCATTATGACATATCAAGGAGCAGATGAGCAGAAAATTGGAACGCTAGAATCACAACTTCGGAATGCTTTGAGTTCTGAGCGAGATCATCCTGGTTCCTTGATAAGTTCATTGGAGCATATGGCAGTCCCAGCTGGGCCGCTCATCGAGCCAAACATCTTCTAGGATCACGCCAGAATCACTGGATGATGTCCGCGCACTCTGGCATGCTTCCCAGAATCGAAGCGTAGACGGTCAATCAAAGTGTACCTACCTTGTACCAGAACACAATGGTTACGCTCCGGCTAAGGGACTCCACCAGGGCAGACCTGCTATCGTCAGGCTCCAGCTCATACGTATGGACTACCGGTGTCCCGTAGGCAGATACGGAGCCCTGCGAGACCCGGCGATAATGCGGTGGTAGGGCATAGACGGTACGTGGCGAGTCGATAACGGTGGATGAGGTTGAAGATGGAGAGGCCACCGATGGTGAAGGCACCAACGAAGGTGCAAAGGGAATGGAGAAGCTTTGGCCTGGTCCTGTCTGGATGGGCTGTACAGCCATCGATCTAGTGTTTGATGACTCCCAGGCACGGCGCAGGCCTTGGGACCTGGTGTGATTGGTATTGGACCCTTGAGATATTGAAGAGGCACTCACAAGTCCAACGCACGGAAAATATCCGCAAGGGGTATAGGGCACCCGCTTCCAAGCTGCAAGACGCGGTCCAACCCCGAGTACGTCAATAGTGGGTCGATACTCGCTTGCCGGCTCTAGAACGGCTTCAGAACCTAGAAGAGTCCTCAGCGTAGCAGCTATTGCAACTAGCGCAGTGGTATCAAAGACGTTAATGGCGTAACAGACCCAGAGAACACCGGGTATAAGCTGGGATATCGATATGGTCAAAGGTAAACGATGGCATTCATTAATCGTCCTAGGACACCAGTAAATAGACCCCTATTCCGGCGAAGCACTGCACCTGCCATATTTGGCAACGTTTCATGGTGCACGCGTTTCAGATGCATCGCAAAAATCCCAGAGTCTCTTCTCCCTCAAAATCCCTGCAAGCATCTCGAGTCTCGACAAGCCAATATGTGGTACAAGCCCAATATCACTTAACACTGCTCTGTTCGCGACATCCAGGCTAGATCTAAAGGGCAGAGGATTGACGTCGCGTCAGCCTCCCATCTGAACGGTCATATCGACCGGGCGACGTTCCTCTGTAACTTAGTGAGATCCACCCATCGTCTGACTGTGCTCTCTGATACCTTTTGCTGTGCGCTCATCGCTCTGCTGCTCATCTACAAGCCAACACTTGCCAGCGTCCTTTCTCATGAATCTAACGCAAATGAACGACCAAGGAAGCTCGCCCAGTCCGCCCCAATATCTGCAAGTCGTTTCTATGACTTCATCTAAGTCTTTGCTTTTGTCATACACGTCAACCGATACTACTGTTCTACTTCCTCGGAGCCTCTCTGGTGTACCCTCTGCCCTCGAACCAGGTGTCAGCACAGTGAATGGCCCTGGATCCATCGATTCGTGGAGTCTGTACGAGGCTGTCTCTGAAGGGGTAAATAGCCTCGCAGAGCCTATGATTCGAGTCCCATCCTCTTCAGCCATACTCAACACTATTCATCCCCTTAGCCCCAGACCATCCAACGCCTCGTCCTCCGAAAGCGTACTACCTCTCCCTACCAGATCAAGTTACCGCTGATGACGGATCGGCTATGCGTGCGCCGGAGTGCATCTCCCAGGACACCGGAAGTCCGCCCACCAGTGTCGATGGAGGAAAGCGTCTTGGAGAGTGTCAGGGATGTCCAGCCACCTCCGCCGAACCGCGCGACTCTATCCCCTTACAACCTCCCGGGTTTCCATCCCGAGGCTCAATTTCGATCGGGAGACATGCCACAGCATCATGCTGTTAACCCTCCACTCTCCACTCACGCCTCCAAGCACGACATTGCTCTCGACAACGCTAGCACTCTCGTCCCTGGGTCGACAATTCCTACATCGGACACGTGGTCCGAGATTTGCGAGGACCTCTGCCGCGCGATGGAAGTCTTCGCCATCCTGTCTGAGGTCGCACCCGCGCGGTTCTTCTCCGAAGCCACGGACCTACCGCAGGATAGCTCGCAGATGTTACTCGCAACTGCGAGTGCTACTTCAACGTCGTGTCTTGCGAGTTCTCTCGACTTGGGGCCCAGATCGTTTGACGCCACGAATGTGCTAGCTGGCCCATGGAGCTCGTTTGTGTTCCCTCCTCATGTTGCTTGAGCGTCGTTGTAAAGCGTTGTAAGTAATGTGTCGTCATGATTTGCTAGGATCTTTGGGATATTTCATTCCTTGACACTATCTAAGGGGTTCCGGTAAGACGCTGTATGTAAGGCGAGTATCGATTCCCTTCACTTCTCCAAGCAAATAGCTTGTCTGCTTGTGTCTGTACTAACTCCGTCAGGGCAAACTTGCAATACTCATGATTCCCACGTGTGTGCACCCGGCGTTCCGGGAATCTCGGGACAGGGATGATATAAGGGGCCTTACGCGGATTACCCGGTGCCTTGCCCAGTGCTCCTCTAGCAGGACTGCGCCGCGGCTACTTTCTGAACCCTACCATCTCTACCTACAGCATACTCGGATGTGCAGCAAGAGCTAAGGCATAGGTGCTTGTACCACAGAGCTTGAAATATTCGCGATTTCAGGTAAATACGGCCCAAGCGGGCCCCGTTGCCACATTGGCAACCGCGGGAAAGTGCACCGTGCATTGAGCAGGCTCCCATATGTGCCGGATGCTCAGCTGCACTGTCACCCGCCGCATGGGCACAAAAGTCACCAACTCCGCTCATCACTTCGTACGTTCCCCTTCTTTCTCTACCACGACCACCAGCTGTGCGGTCGCCCTCAGTCACCAGCTATGATCATCCCGCCTGACCTGCAGACCGCCCTATCAGGCTGGAACGCGCTCCTTGTGAGCGCTGCTCTCTACTTGGTCTACAAACTCGGGAAATCGTACGCGAAGCGATACCGGGCGACGCCCCTCGCTGGCCCTCCCAGCCCCAGTTGGCTCTTTGGCATCCGCAGGGGCGATGGCAACGACATGAACGGTGCGGCGCTGTTCGAAGAGTGGGCGGCCCAATATGGCTCCGTGTACCGCGTGCCCGCGCCGTTTGGCTCGACGCGCGTGGTCTTGATGGACCCAAAGGCGATATCGCACTTCTATACCCTCGAGACCTTCACATATGTGCAGACGAAGCTGTCAAGGATCGCTATCGAGAACCTGGTGAGTCGTGTGGGACGTCGTGCTGAATATGCTCCTTATATGCGCAGTTTGGGCGAGGTCTGCTATGGGCGGAAGGCGAGTCCCATAAGAGGTAGGTCGAAACAGGCAGAGACGCATCATGCTAGCTTGCGAAGAGGCCTGATTGGTCTACACCAGACAACGCAAGGCGATCTCCCCTGCGTTCAGTAACGTTGCCATTCGGAGGCTCACATCCGTATTCTATGATTCGGTATACAAGGTAATGCTTCGATCAATAAGGTGTATACTCACTGCTAAAACCTCAAACAGTTGAAGACGAACTGGGATAATCAACTGGCCTCTGTCGATTCTGCGATGATAGATGTGCAGAAGTGGTACGTATATGCGATGTGTCCGTTACGTTGTACTCATCGATGCCGTTCGCTCTAGGATGAATCATGTATCGTACGTTCATTAACCTCTACTGTGGTACAATTGTGAGCTCATGCGCCATGCGCCATAGCTTGGACAGCGTTGGCATTGCAGGCTTTTCGCACGATTTTGGCTCACTCGAGGGCAAACACTCCTCCGTCGCGGACGTTTTCGACAAAATGGGATTCCTCAAGCCCCATCCTATAACAGCGCTCGCCATCCTCTTCGGGCACGTCTTCCCATTCCTGTGGCTGATCCCCACCCCTCTCCGGAGACTCCAACAGAAGCTTAACCGGAGCATGGAGGAGATCGCGACCGTGCTCCTTGAGAACACGCGTCGGGAGATGAAGGGTATGGGAGAGAAGGGCCGGGAAGAGAAGAGTATCATTGGGCTCCTGAGTGAGTTCACATCTGTCAAAGAAGTGACGCTCAACTCCTATTCTAACCTTCCGTCTTAGTTAAGGCAGAGGATACCGAATCGAGCTTGCGAATGACGGAGGAAGAGATCATGGCACAGGTAGGTTCCACCGCACTCACGCGCATCGTTTGGGGCTCATACACTCACGATGTTTCCAGATGAAGGTCCTTATTTTGGCTGGTTACGAGACCACATCGAGTATGTGACCTGTCTATCTTCGCCGAGCACACCACTCACCTTCTTCGACTGCCAACAGTCAGTCTCACGGTACGCAAACCCAGACGTGCCTTGTTGTAGATCCGAAAGCTGACGCCTCCGCAGTGGGCCCTCATCGAGTTGTGTAGGCAGCCGGAGAAGCAGGCGCGTCTCCGCGAAGAGCTGAGAGATCAGTTCCCAGCCTCGGACCCGACGTGGGAGCAGCTCACGAACGGCGCGGGGTTGCACTATCTCGATGCTGTGGTTCATGAGATCCTGCGCCTGCATCCTCCGTTGGCCGTCACGGTCCGCGTTGTATGTCGATTCTCCTTTCTTTAATGTGAACTCTTCATGCATAGCTGACGCTGTCTCGTTGCAGGCCGCGAAGGACGACGTTCTCCCTCTCTCCCAGCCTCTCCGCCTCCCCAACGGCGAGCTCACAGACCACGTCGCCATTCCCGCCGGGCAGCACATCACTGTCCCAATCACAGGCATTAACACGTCTGTGACATTCTGGGGCCCNGACGCGCATGAGTTCCGCCCCGAGCGTTGGCTCACAGATGAGGGCGTCCCCAAGAAGGCGCAGGAAGTCCAAGGTCACCGTCATCTGCTCACCTTCGTCGACGGCCCGCGCATGTGTCTCGGGCGAGGCTTCGCGCTTGCCGAGTTCAAGGTGAGCATCACTTGTCCGCGCGTCTTACCGCCTGCAACAATGAAGTACGGACGGACATTTGCTGACCCGCGAACGCACCTCACTTTTCCAGGCTGTACTCGGCGTGCTCATCAAGAATTACACCTTTGAGCTTCCAAACGGGCCGGAGACCGCGATCGAGTACACGCGCGGGGTGTTGCCCCGTCCGCGCGTCGCCGGCGAGCAGGGCGCGTGTGTCCCCATGCGCGTGCGCAGAGTCGAGGCTTGAGCTTTCAGAGGGCTTGCAGCTCGTACTCGACGTTCTCAACCCTCCCGGCCCTTTGCCCTTCGCCTTGCAGTTTGACTGTGCCGGCCTTGTCCGCGTGTGTAGTCTGGATGATTGATCTTGTAAGTTTGGGCTTTTTTGTACGATGTGACGACTATTTCTTGCCAACTGTGCGGCGCGCCGAAAGCGGGCGAGAGCCTAAATTTTCCGGCGTGTGTACAGGAGCGACATCCAGAGATGTCAACACAGGGCAGATTGCTCCGGCCGCGGAACTGCCTATCACACGTTCGCAGCCCTCACGTTGCTCACGGATGCGCGATATCGAGCTGCGATGTCCGCCACACTGCGGTGTCCACGGCAGGATGTTGTGCATATGCCATACCCTAACGTAGTGAAAGGCGACGTCTTGGCGCGGGAAATATCTGGCTGACCAGGGCCTGGCCTTGTCAACACTGTTTCCTGCAGGGGATCATATGGTACGGCCGCGCCGTCTTGCCAATGATCTCCCTTCTTGGAAGTCCAGAAGCAGAGAGCAACGAGGGCCGTCCGCTCTGTCAACGAGAAGGGGCTAAATGTGTAGCTAAGTACAATGGTCCTAAATCAGTGTGGGAAGATCGGTGCGTTCTACTCTACTCTTCCAGGACCGCAGCGGTTGCTGACCTTTATGTTATGTTACCTTAGGTTCGACGCCCAGACTGCGAGCAGAGATGTTATCTGCGTGGAGGTATTGAGAGATGCACGCGCGAGCCGTAAGGTTTCCACACCAACTAGGTGAGCGCCCCCATGAACAACATAAAGTGGAGCCCCTGCCGGCGTGACGAGGCGGCGAAGACGACGCGTACGGAGGATCGGCCGAGCGAGCCTTCCGGGTTCTGGTCTTCGCAACGCGCTTCTGCGCCGTTCTACCTACCCATTCTATATCTCTCTCGTTCCAGGACCAATGGGCGCCGTGGCCGCGAGCACAAATGGCTTAACTTGGCGGTCGGCGCAGTTGCTTCGACTTCGAGATACCGGAGACGTCCCGGCTGCTCGCGACGTCGATTCTATCCCGGAACATCCACCTGCGGATTCCATCCTGATAAACGGGTTTTGTTAAACAGCTATCACCGTCTTCCGGACAGATTGGAAGGTCCTGTATTGCATCCACCGGCACCCCTCCTGGCTATGCGTGTTTGCTGATTCGCAGCGGGCCGCGTCCAATTCCCCAACTCCAAGAAACATTATCCGAGTCTATGGCCAATCCAAGGGGGTCCATTTGCGAGTTCCTCGCCTAGCATGAGCCAGGAAAACGACAAAGCAGCTACGCTTCAGGCCCCAGGACCGAGGAATGCAGACGACGAGGGCCATCACGGGTCCGGTGAGTTAGGAGGTTACCATCAGTGCTGTGCACGCCCCGCCCTGCAGCGCGGGGTTCTCGGTCGGTCAGTTTTGTCAACAATCTGCTGACATACTTGCTTGAGTTTCGGAGCAGCTGCTTCGCTAGCGGTAGGCGCGTGAGCTTACCCATCTCACCATTGTAGGAACAAGACCACATGCTCACTTGCTTGAGGCTCAGCGAGCGCGACTCGGGTTGAAGAGAACTCCCGTTTTGCGGCTTGCATCTCTGGATTTCGACGCTTGAACCGTTCGAACATTTGAGTTACAGTACCTGTCAGACTGAGTGACAGCGGCGGCGAGTTCATCAACGTCGAAGGCTCGAAGTGCGAGGGTGCGGATCCTGGGAGTGTGATTGAGGCGAAGACTCGTGTCACTGTCAGCAACGCAACTTCCTGGGCCGGATAATTTTGAGGATCGCCGAAGAATCCCGGCGTTGTTGGTTTGTGTCACTTTTGTAGACGGGAGAAGAGCCTCGCAAGTCTGTATTGCTGGCACACCCATCATCACGAGCCCTCATTCATGCGAGGCTTGGGTCCACCGAAATTGAATTGTTGACCTAGGGGAGGCTTGGTTGCAAAATGAGCCATGCGGAATGGCCTCGGCCGTCACCTATGTCCAAAAGCCTCCCTACCCTAGTTTTCACATTGACAAGTCGGGCTTGACACAGACAGGCAACGCGGCTGTTGCTTGGCACGCACCATGCACAGTGGGAAGGCGTCGTGAAGAATCGCGCCCAAAATGATATCTTCTTCCATCTCCGCGCCCGTCCCGCCAACGCACCCATCCAACGTGACGGCACGTCGTCCACCTGGGAAGTTGGTTTCCCGTTGCGTTGCGCCCGCGTCCTCGGCTCGCTTCCACAGCGAAAATAGCGCATTCGTCGATAGGACACCGGTCGCACGGGCAGTGCACCCTGGCAGAAGCTCAGAAGCCCCGTCCCGGCGTGCGCGCAAATGCCGCAACGTGCCCTGGATATCGTTGCGCAGTTGCGTCCTTGTTCGACGGACTGCTGTCATCTTGTCAGGATCTCCGACAGTCAGGTCCCAGCAACCGTATGTCCGCGCGGCGACCCCCTGCTCGAGGGGCGAACGTTCGAACGTGTGAGGTTCAGGAGAATAAGCCGTCGTCCATTCGTCCCCTGCCGCACACCGCGTACGCAGGCGCGTAGAGAGTCACTAAGGACACACATGAGACCCTTCGTAAAGACTATGAATGTTCTGGGACCGTAGAGTAGGCAGTCCGCGACTCGCGCAGTGGTGGTATACGAGACCCAGGGACCCCGCCATTAGCGTCGTCTCGCCGCGTCGCAAAGTTCGTCGATTTTACCGTAACACGCTCCCCTCCCGTCCTTCTTCTCCCCCACACAACCAGTCTAGGCCGAGTCCGAGGACACCGAGTCGTCGTCCCAACGACTTAAGCGAAGACGATACCGAACGCGGCCGCGACGAAGGCGGTCAGGCCGCTGATCTGGATCGCGCCCGCACCGTTGGTCTTGCCAGTCGCCGTGCTGGTGCTAGTGCCGGTACCCGTCGAGTTGCTGCTGGTGCCGTTGGTGACAACGGTACCGGTGGGGACGGCAGCCCCGGAGAAGCTACCCGTGAGGGGGCCGGGCGCCGCAGACGCGAGCGCGTTCACGCCAGAAAGCGCGGGCGAGGGCGCAACGACACCGGTCTGGGTCTTGGCGGCGGCCTGGAAAGCCTCGAAGGTGTTGTTGACTGTGGGGGCGTTGATGGCACTGTGAGGCGGCCGATCAGCAAGGTGTTGCAAGTCAGTGGATATATGCGTGTTGAACGTACCCAACCATGCCGTTCAAGCAGTGAGCACCCTTGGGGCCTGCGGTCTGGGCGCAGTAGAACCAGATGGCTATAGACGACGCTCTTGGTCAGAAAAGAACTGGACTGTATGTGGTAACCAAACTGAGACTCACGCTTGGAATCATCGGTGATGGTGAGGTTCCAGGTGGGGAAAGGCGCTGAAGCACCCTGGGGAACGAAGATGAAGCCAGAGTCGAAGCCGCCCTCGAGAGGCTCGCAGGGCTTGCCGAAGGCGGACTGGGCGACGGTGTGGTTGCCCGGCATGCCGTCGAAGACGAAGGTGATCACGGAACCCTTGGTCGCGTTGACGCTTGACGGGCTGAAGGCGAGTGCGGAAGTGCCGTTCACTGAACCGACATGGATCTGCCATACGAGCACGATCACATCAGCCATCGAATTCCGTCGATCCAAGCATCATAACACTCACGGTGACATCCTGAGCGAGAGCAACGGCGGCGAAGGCCAGAGCAGAGACAGAGGTGGAGAAGCGCATCGCGGATGGCAGGCGAGACGAAGCAAAAAAGAGTTAGGGAGGGGGTCTAAGGTGCGGGGGAAGAATGCAGAACGAAGACGGGTTGAGGGGGCATGGAGGAAGAGTGAGGCATTTATACTTGAACTGTGAGAGATCAATCGACGGACAGCCCGAGGGAAGGCCCCTGTTGAGCGCAGGATGGGCGCTCAGAGGTGAAACGACGGCAACCCGCTGATGAGCACGGACAACCAATCGAACCGCATGAGGGCGTAGGATGGCAAAGAAGACATGTTCAATACAGGACGCGTCCCAGTCCGTCGGAACGGCGCTCTCACGCAGACATCATTAGGGCAAATTCCGAATCGTTTGCAACCTGTTCACTTCCTCCCCAGCGTGCACGATGCGATCTGACCCAGGCGGTGAACCACCCATCTTGGTCAGCTGCTACACCGAACTGCGGCTCTGCGACTCAGAGGCCGTGAGGCCGCCCGAGCCAGCATGCATCGGGCCATCGGCATTTTGGCGTGAAGTGAAATTGAGCGAAGACGATTTGCACTCAGCTGACGGGGACTCAGACGGGTCGTCCGCCCTTCCACGATCCGGTACGTAAAGGGATCAGGCGAGACGCAGTCCCGTTGCCCCTGCGGTCAAGGCGGCTCTCGTTGCTGACTCGTCTCGGTGGCCAGTCGCAAGTTCCTGTGTGTTTACCGGTGACAGATGGGCCCGTCGCGAGCAACGTCCAGGACGGTGGAATTTCTCTGTCAATCACGCAGTGCCAACATCACAAAATGTGCTGTCCATCCCTGCGCCGCGCGGTTGCGAGAACGGCCGTCCAGCGGATAGCAAGATACGAGCACGTCCGAATTGAAGCGGTCTGTGATACAGGAACGAGATGAGTGAACGAGACAGCCTGGGCGCATCAACGAGGACAGTTCGCAAGAGGATGGGTCCGAGGAGGCGGCTGGACGCGGTTAACGTTGGCGTGAGGCATTTCCGCGGGCGTTCAATAGCCTCGCCCACGTGGCCTCCGCAGCATCCACATTGGGCAATTTTGGCTGATCGGGGCCTCCTCCAGTGTGTCCGACCGTCACTCCGACGGGTGTCTGCAAGTTGAAATCGACACGAAACAAGACTCTCCACTCCAATGCCAAGCTCCTTACCGGCGTGCCGCCGAACCCCGAGGTATGCAGAACTTTGGAACCACCTTGTTGACGCTAGTCTCTACGGCCTCCACAAACCGCGGTGTGCCGTTAAGCATCATCGGGGGCCGATCGTCTATTCGACATGAATTGCAAGCGGTATACAACTTCCAAGGATTCAATATTCATCACCTTCCGTAAATCTGGTACAGGGGTGCTGTGTCGGGGTGCCTCTCATGACATACCTGCTGCGCAAGTACACATTGTACTGGCGCAGCAGTGTCTCACAATCGCCGCCGCCGCCAACGTCCAAGGATGTGCTACTATGAGAGCGCGAATAAGAGGATGTACGTATCGGGGCAGCGTATGTCTAGATGATTTGATTTTGACATATCCTTCTTCCAGGATGTTTCTACACCCGTGTCGTTCCATGATCCCTTGCGCTTGACGGCTGGGCTCGCGATTGGACGCGATCTGTCATTTTCGAATTCGGGACAACCGCGAGACAAATTGCTCCATTTGCAATGTGTGCGTCGTGTATGCAGCGCGCGGGTCCCGATGAGCTCTTGCGCGGGTGTGCTCTCTTGGAAGCCAAGTAACCCGCGGCGGCCGCTGTGCTATCGTGGAATTACATGGGGTGCCACAGCCCTAACGCTCACGGTGAGACGCGGCGAGCGCAGCTTGCCCGAGAGAATCTAGAAACCTTGGTATGTGTCGATGTACAAATTGACCGATTTCACGACTTTGTGAGTGTATATCTTGCGACAGCAATGGCGTGGTAATATTGCAGGTTCACAGTGGTCGCAGCCGAACCGCATCTTGTAACTTGGCGAGAGCGCCACACGCTGCGGTTTATCGGTGGCTAATGTGATGTGCTACTCAAGACCCTGTCGTCTTCCCTACCATGGCAGGCGTTCAAATCTCTCGAAAGTATCGAACACGAAGTCGGCGAATGTGCACCATAATCCGCAGTAGGGGTGACATTCATTGCAGAGACCGAACGCCCGTCGTCGGTGAAGCTGACCCGTCCCGGATGCGGTGGAACCTAGACAGATCAGCTATATACGACACACATTGACTGCCTTTGGAGGGGAGACAGGAGCGGCTATCAGGAGAACCCACTTCGCATTGCAAGAAGGTTTCAAGCGTAGGACATTGTTCGTGTAGTTCAGAGGACATCCTCAAGGTGAATGGCTCGGTAAGTGTTTCTTATCACAGATGCAAGGAATAATATCACTAACTGACTGCCCTCCAGCGCATCGATCTCATCTCTGGGAAGGCGATATCCTCTCTGAGCATCTCTGCGCAAGTGGGTGCAGTAGATTGGATATTCTAGTTGTTAGGGCTGCGTACGCAGGGCCTCCAGTGCAGTGTCGCTGTTGCGCGTATTCCGCGGACAGCTTCGCTCGCTACTAATCAGGGCACCATGGATTGGATAGCCACTTCAAAGCGGCTGTGTGCGTACTGATCATCACGCATCAGATGCCATTATCTTCTATCAAAATCGGCCACTTGAAGCTACACATGCACTCCAGCAATATGCAGTATGTGTGAGCGTCGAGGAATCTTTCCCATGTCCAAGGCACAGGAAAAGTGCTGGTACGAGTAGAACATCGCCGCGCATGCATCGCTTTCGCTCATGTTCATACCACCGGCCGTCCATCAATATCGCATCTCGCTATGAGTACTCTGATATATACCCCGCAGCCAAGGTTCAACTACGCTAGTTGTGCCGGCGCATCGAATTCGAAGATCCTCACAATGATCATCAAGACAGTGCGACAGGTTCCCACTGTGTCCGGAGCTTTACGGCTGTGCCGCCCCTCAAAAGCGCGCCCCATCCTCCCACTGGCCGTTCTCCCTAGCAACGCACCCCTGCACACTACCATCGTCAACTGCGCCGGCCCTAACAGAAGAGCAGGATTGACATCTGTCACGAGTGTCCTTCGCATAAGTTATACACGAGGCTCGACGTTTATTGTCAATCATGAGGTGAGTCCCACGTTCACACGCGCGTTGGATTCGGGCGGTGCACCGCTGGGCGTAGCATGAACTAACAGTGCCTGACAGTGGAATTGGCGACGCTGTCCTTGCAGTTCCCAAAGCCATCGGCAAGGGTTACTTGGCTGTCATCTCTGGTACGTTGACCCAGCTGATCTTGAGAATGACTGCGATAGCATAGCAGTGTTCTGCGCGTATCGCCATTCCTTCACGTTCTGTGCTGCTCACGATAGATTCATTGGTGCGTTTGCAGGGATCTTGGCAGGCGCGAGCAAGATCAACAGGAACTTTGGCATCTTCTGCGGCTACCTATGCTGCCCGTGCACGTGTGGCACCTCCCTGATTGTGGCAGCAGATGAATGAAGTACGTGTCGTAACGGTGCCGCGGCTTTTCAGCCCACAGTTCGTCAGTCGGTCGACAAGCTGAACTATGCGATCAACAGACGACAGCGCTCTGAACCTTATCAAAAGCAGGACCACGGTTCTACTATGACAACGATGACTGCGAACCGGGATGAGATACTACTAGTAGTACAGCTTGGCGATGCTACAGATACTTACTTATACGAGATGCAAACGACAGATACAGTTCATGATCCTTCCTCTCAGCTTGAACGTACTTTGCTCTCCCGATCCCAGGATCGGCACTAACTAGACTGCCGTCTGGGAGCCCCACCAACACTCTTGTCCTCGAGCTTCTGCCGCTTCCTCCCTACATCCATCTTCATGTGCACGTTCACGGGTGGTCGGATAGGAACGATCCGACGCGTCGAGACGTAGTCGTCGGGGAGCCGATCGCCGACCTTGTCGTGCAGCGGCCATCCCTGGTCAATCATCCACTTTGAGAAGAGTTTGATCACCGCGGTGTGCGTCTGCAGGCTGTGCGCGAGCTCGATCGTCTTCGGCGACAGTGGCGGTCTGACCGGTCGCACGGTCACTGGGGCCTGGGGGTTCGCAGCGACGTTGCGTGACGCCTCTCCCAACACAGCTCGCGTTCCCGGGAGACCAAGAGTTGGACGGAATGGGTTGTCCATGCCCATATCGGCTTCCCATTGCAGAAGCGCGTAGCGAGCCTGAAAGCGCTGTAGAAGCTCGCGCAGTAGGCCGTTGAGAGGATGCACCGGAGCGTCTCCGTCGTCGCAGAACATGATGTCCCCAACCCCAACACCCTCGAGCTGGCCCTTCTTGAGTGCCTTCTGCTTGAGGTCGCTGCACTCGAGGCTGCCGTTCGGATGCATTTTGAAGGTATCCCAGAACTCTTCCACGAACGGCGCGACGGACCGCTGCGGGAGCGTGCTTCGTAGGAATCGGACGGCGTAGAGCAGTAGGACGTTAAAGAAGGCTTCTAGTTCGTCTTCAACGCGGAGGACTTTGTCTGGATTGCGGACGGTGCCGAGCGATGCGAATTGCCACGATAGCTGAGAAGCAGTAGGGTCAAACTTCATGCCGCGGCTCGCAGAGGAAGAGAACTCGGAAAACTCACCAGTGGCGTGTTTTGGGTGCGTGGGCGGATGGGGTTTCCGTCCTTGTCGACGAAGCGAGCAAGCTCCCAGTCTATGAGCATCCCGTGCCAGACGACGACTTCTTTGCCGTCCTTTTTCTTCGAGATAGTCGGACAAATGAGGATGTTGCCTTCGCTGATGTCGCCGTGGAGGATACCGTACTCCTTCCATGCCCGCGAGTGTGCTGTGTGATTCACGATGAGTATGTACAACGGAAACGTCGCGAACAGGAGAAACGTACTCTTGATACACTCGAAGATGAGCCTGACTAACTGCCATGCGGACGTGAACCGCTCGAGGTCGAGTGCGACTTCCTTGACGACAAGTCGATACTGCGCGTACTCAGGCAACCGAGGGGTCGCCTGTCGGGTACGCTTCTTGGCTTCAGGCTGCGGTTGCGAATCCTCTTCACGGGCGCGTTTGACACCAATGACTCGCCCGTCGTCCGCTGCGGTACTCTTCTCCTCCGTATTGAAAGACGTCGCTTTCTCTCGCGTGGCGGGCGGTGGGGCGGCATCCGCATCCAGATTTGTTGAGGTTCGCTCATGATCGGATGTGGCGCCTTTATGTTTGACGTATCCGTGGCAAATCAGGGTCGGAACGCTCATCTTCGGATCGTCCGCAAACGCCTTGAGCACCTCGCCCTCGGGAGTACTCCTCTCACCGACTGGCCGCCAGGAGTCTTTCAGCCACACCAGCTTGCCCGTGGTGCAGTCCACGGCGATGTAGCAGTTGCAGCCCCGACCGAACAGCTCCTCGGCTGAGCTCACGGGCTTGGCGACGAGGAACTCCCGACCTTCTTCGCCGACCTTGATGCAATAGCGGGGCCACACGTTTTCCAAGGTCTTCGCGTAGCCCTCGCGGACGTACCGGAACACTCGTTCGTCGTCTGAGGGCTCTGGTGACTGAGACGCATCGGGTGCAGCGGACGAGGGAGAGGCGGGAGCAGAGCTTGAGGGAGTGACAGGACGGAGCTCGGTGCCTTCCTTGTAAGGTATGTCGAGGTCGTAATTGGAATGCCCAAGTTCATGCATGAACTTATACTCCACTGAGCCAACTTGAACGCGTGTGACACTCGTGTCCAGGCCTTGTTGTTCGTCCGTCAGATGCGTGAGGCGGCAGATGAGTCGCGGAAGGACAGAGGGGTCGTCGAGATAGAAAACCGGTTTGGTCACCATGATGCCCGCCCTGCTCCAGCGTAAGATGCGGAGGTAGTCGTCGTTGAAGTACAGAGTGTATAAGAAGGTGCGGTGTTGGAGAAGGAACGCCCAGTGGACATCCGATATGAGATGGCTGATTAGGGTTTCGCGGCGTTCCCTGGAAGAGGATGACATATTCGAGAGGTCGTGGAACGGGTCACTTTTTTCACCACCGGTCTCCGCATGGAACAACATCCGTAGATCTGGCCAGTTCACCTTATAACTACGTCTCCTGCCCTGAACGCTTGACAATGGATAGAATGCCGTCAGGATTGGGGCGTCGTAGTCGTCGGCCACATGGAGCCTGCCGACCATGCCTGTGGCTAAACGCAGGTCTCGGATGGCCGATAGCTAAACCAGAGGTTAAGCTCTGCAGCGTCCCCGTATCTTATTCTGAACTTACTATGACTGCTGCGACATCATGCTTGGCATCACCGGCGGCGGCTGCCTGCGTTGTGCCGATAGTATGTCGGATATTGTTGATAACGTCTTGGGGCAGTGGCTGAGGATGGTCTTCGGGAGTCTTCATGGCAGCGAAAGCGCGTGTCTCAAAATCATGTAGGTCTACGAGTTCAGTGGTGTACCGGCGTGTCGAAGGCATGACTGCTCAGAGGAAGAGGGAAGTTGTGGCCGTGAGGATGTGGGGAGATGGGAGGACCAGGTAGAGGTTGTGGTTGTTGCAGAAGAGCAGCGCCGTCCAAAGCGCCCAGTATATGTTGCTTTGTGGCTAAGATGTACGCCACCCAGCCGCCGGCTCGCGGAGACTCGCGGAGGTGTATAACAGGCGCCGGAAAGACACCTGTATATGAGTATCCATCAGTAGTCCTCCGTATAGAGAGAACAATGGACCATCGTCAAGGAACGACAAATGCTGTTTTGTTCTCGCATGGCTACTTGGTAACAACAGAAGGCATAAGCTTTTTAGCAAATTGTGATATTGAACTGCATCATAATCGGCATCCTACAGAATAGGGTCTGCCGACTACGGAACTCACGCTTTGTTTTTGCACTTTTCAGACCTGCCATCGGCAGGGAGTGGCGTTTCCAACCAGAGGACACTCACAATCTATGATAGCAGATTCACTTACGACATCGTGTAATTGCTTATATAGGTAATTAAAGTCTATTGTTTGCAGCAGCGCTGATCACTGGATACTGGCTAGACCGTCAGCATGTTCAATAGCGTTCTTTTGAGCAGGAGGAGGAGACGATAGCGAAATTAGAGCACAGCCACACCTATGACTGTCCGGAGCAGCTTGACCCTGTTCCTTTATAGCACATCCTGTATCACAATATGGCCGTGGTGATGAGAGCACTTCATAAGATAGAGAGGCGGAGATTGGCCCAGCGCAACTAGATACGAGAAACAAAGAATCCGCTCAGTTCCGCCGGGAACTCCGAGTCGTCGATTTGCTGGCGCAGGGAGTGCAGGCGCCTATGCCACGTGGCAGAGGTCGAGTTGCACAGCCACTGATCTGCCCTGTGATTACGTGATGCAAAATTCTGGGAAGGAGCTGCGCCGTCACTTGCACGCTCAAACTCGATCCGAGTGTCCTCCTCTTCAGCTGCTTATCCTTTAGCATCTATGTCTATGGCCATCTAATTGCGTAGCCTCGGCGAACTTATCTATAGCCTCTAAGTGCGGTTCGAAGGGAACCTCTTCTCGTAAATACTCAGCACGGGCCATTCACTTGCTGGACTTGAAACGCTTCTGCCATCCTCAATGCCTGTTCGCGATCAACCCGCACAGAAGAAGCGCAAGGTCGAGGCCTCGTCAAAACAGACGTACAAGTATGGATCCGTGAAAGACATACAACGGGCTCTAAAAGCGCAAAGCGAGGCAGGTCTGATTGAGGGTACGTTGTGCTACTGATCGCCTCCTCCACGCGACATTTAATTCTTCGTCCAGGCTTGAATGCTCTGCGGAATCAGTTCACTATCAAGCCAAGCGAAGGATCAATTGCTGTCAACGACGAAAGACTAGTTCTGGCCAAGGAGTGGTTAGACGTCGATCCAGGCGCGCAGGAGCTCTTCACTATATGGGAGTCGGCGAATGCAGTATGTCGTGCCCGCCGTTTGCAATAGAATCCATAGTTAAGCTGACATATTACAGAGACAAATGTCGCTTCTTGCGGCAGTAGTCGGAGTCCTTGCCACACTTCTGACTTTGCTATCGTCCCATTACACCTACCACGCCCATGCCCAGCCAATTCTGCGTGCCTTACTCTCCCAACAATGGGCGCATCACCTCAACTTGTATCTATCCGGACAACACACGGAATTGATTCTTGTCACCTTGAAGTTGTACAATAGCTTGTCAAACTTTGCCGGCGGACGCGAACGCAAAGCAGTGTTGGACGTATTCGCCTGGGAGAATAAGGTATGGCTACTGGATATGCGTGCCTTCATGCGACTTACCGACATGCTGTCAATCCTAGGCTCTGCCCAAACTATTGCAAATGCGGCGGAAAACCAAAAGTGGCGACGACGTCGATCCACTCCAAAAGCCAGGTGAGTCTGAGATAGTCCGGGAAGTATTACGCCGCGCATTAAGCTATTCGCAGACATCAGGACACTCTACATTCTCTTCGTTTTGTCGTTCCTCGACACCAGTACAGGGTCTTCTGTCAAGGCTGCGTTCCTTGAGCAGCATCGCGACGCGTTCGCAATCATATTCAAAGGCCTCTGGCAAGATTCGTATTCGGTTATTCGTCGAGTATTGGAGATTTGTTGGTCAGGCCTATGGTCGGATGCGAAGCTCAAACGGACCCTCAAAATCCAGGTCTTCAATGAGGCAACGCTTTCCCAGGTAAGTCTTAGTACACCCATGGTACCATCAACACTGACTGATGTTTTGGGGTTGTTAAGCTTCTCCGCATATATGAGCGGAATACGAAAGAGGGCCTCGATCCGGAGTCAGTCCCTGCCGACGTAGTCCATCATTTCCTGCTTGCTTTGTGCAGTCACCCTGGAGTCGGATTATGCTTCCACGATCGGGGGTGGTACCCACGCGAAACGGACACGGACCAGAAGGTCTTCGCTGACACTGAGGATCGCGGGGATGAAACCGCCGCTCAGAAAGGTGGTAGGATCTATAACAAGATTCTTGCCAACGTCATCAAGACGCTCAAAGTCAACGAGGATCCGCGCCAACAGGAACTGGCTCTCAAAATTTTGCCGGCCTGTCCCGAGCTCGTTGCAGGGTAAAATCCCTATCCCTCTCGAAATGGAGATGACATTCGCTTAAATCGATCAAGGTATTGGTCTTCCGCAGGTTTCGCGCTCGAGCCCCGACTCTCGTCCAAGTGGCTGGCGAACATCGCGTTCTTCGGAGCTGTCGTCTCGCTCCCCGTCCCTACCTCTTCGTTCTTCCTTCCAGAAAGTGGTAGCAGTAGCGCTTCTCTCTACCAGCCTACTCCCCCACCCCTATCTACCATCATAGACAACATTCTTCCCACCGCGCACATCAAGATACACCTTTCACGGGGCCTGCAAGCACCATCACCTCTTGTGCAACATGTTACCGCTTTGACGCTTGCGAAGTGTCTTTCGAAGTATGAACAAGTGGTTCGCGCATTCCAGGAAGTCGAGCGTGCTCTGGAAGAGGATGAGGAGGAAGGCCTGTGGGCACGCCGCCGTAGAGAAGTTGAACGCGAAGTCCGCAAGCGGGTCCCCGACTTCCAAGTTATCGTCGGCTTCTCTCAACGTCTGAACGAAACGACCACGGCGTTGGACGCGCAAGGAAACGAAAAACAAGAGAAGACGCCAAGCGGAAAGGACAAGCAGAAGGAGCGCGCGCCGAACCCGACCAGGACCGCTCTTCTCACAGAAAGCGCGCATCGGTTGTTGTGGCTCTACCATCGACTCCTCCCATCCGTTGTTGCGGAGGCACGCTTCGATGCAGGAAAGCTGCTTCAAGCCATCGAGGACATGCTCTTGCAAGTATCAGTCAGTAGTCCGACAGCGGGGCTGGACACACTCCGTCAGCTGCATGTACTACGGCTTCTCAGGGAAAGCGAGCACTTTACGTGGTCGGGCAAATCAGGTACGCTCTATGCTTCCTCGCGCCAACGCTCTCACTGACAGGCTCGAAACAGGCTCGAAACACAGCAATTTCTACATTCTCCTCAAAGCCTACGTAATAACGCCCGTGGCTGCAGTGCGCATCGCGATTGTCGCGCTCCTACGTCACATCCTATCTGCAGGCGTGCTCTTCCAGCATGATTCAGATGAGATCTCTCTTTGGCTGGAGTCCCTCCCTCTCATGCGACGCGCCTCGAACGCCCTTTCGCCGGACGGCGCTGCCCTTACTGACGAGGGCGACGGGGTCATCGCGTTCCTCGACGATTGTGTCCAACGCTGTGTCAAGACGCCTTACAAGTATGTCGAGGAGCTGCAGGCACTGTACTCCTCCGCCAGCGCGGAGCACGATCACGCTTCCTCTATTGGCGAACGGCCAGAGGCGTATCCCAGTCCCTTGCTAGCCACCGTTCTCGAGCAGCTCAGCGCTAAAGTGAAGGGCAAGCTGCTGTCGCCGTCTGATTCACTTGCTCTCTTCGCTTTCACGCGGAAGCTCCTGTTGCGAATCGCGAGCAAGAGCATTGATTTGGCCCTACTATTCGCATGCGTGGAGAAGCTGTCAGCCTTGGTGGAGAGTTTGAAGCCGTTCCCCGAGTATCCTACGATGGAGGCAGCCATCAGGCGTGAAGTATCCCTCTTGAGAGACCAGGTCGAACAGTTGCGAGATCCTCGCGAACCGATGGAGCTGGACACAACTCCTGCCGTGCAAGAGTTCTTGACTCGTGCAGAGACTCTTGACGAACGTGAGTCTTCCATTCATCACATCGACCTTCCACGCTGACATCTGTACGCAGCATCCTCTGAATCAGAGCGACAAACCTCTGCCTATGAGCTGGTTGACTGGATCCGTCTCGTTGGCCCTCGGCTCCATCCCTCTGAGCTTGAACGCTTGATGAAAGTCACCGAGAGCTTGCACATGCCTGCTCTGAAAGAGCTTTTACAAGATGTCAACCCCCGCGAGACATCTCTACGTAGCTGCGCATCGGACGAATCCCTTCAAACGTGAGTAGATTCACTAGTCACTTCATAGTAATCCATCTCATAAATGTTCAAGCGCCGACTTCACACTGCTGTTCCTCCACACCACTCATGACTCGGCCAAGGATCGAGAGTGGCGAACAGTACTCGCGAGGTCCCTAGTGGCCTCAACTAGCGGTGTAGTCGTGGCCCGGCGGGCAGTTCGTCTCATACTGCACCGGTTGGCACCATCGAGCTTATCCGAGGAGGCAGTGGGCAGCTATCTCTCCCTGCTTTCCGAAGCTATAGACGGACTCCGGTCTTGTGGCCGAGTTGGCGATGCCGCCGCCCTCGTCTTGTTTATCTTGGATTCCGACGTCATTAAGTCGCTATGCTCCAAGTCACTCAATGCGACAGCCCGAGAAGGTGCGTCCACAATGTGCAATAGCTAGTCTTCATTGGCTGAGTGAACGTGTAGGCTTGGACACCTTCCTTACTGCTTGCTCTGCGAGTGGAAACGAAGAGGTTGATCAGGTGCTCTCCAGTTTCACAAACAAGTGGGCTCTGGTTCTCCGGGAGTCCCTCGATGTCGTAGAAGAAGACAAGGTGCGTTGGCCTCTTGAATCAGAAGGTACACAATGTTCATCAAGGGTGTCCTGTCAGACGAGCACGGCACTCTTGTGGTTCAAGTATGCGAGTGTTAGTGAAGCCTTGGGCCTCCTAGACTACCTCGCCGATCGCGCGGAGCATTCAAGCGCAGCTCATGCTCTAGGGCTCATTGAGCGCGTGCTCGAGGTTACAGCGGAAACCATCACGCGTGAGCAAGACGCACTCACACAGGCTCTGCCGTTGCTTTCTCGTCTCCACAATCTCTTGCCGAGTTCGCCCCAGCTCCAGTCACACATCGCGTCTGGCACGGCGGGTTCGCTGCCTCTCTGTTACGACGGACATCTCCCTGCTCGCTCGTTCTCTGAATGGAGTGTTGCCAGTCTAGCTCCACTGGCGACGAAGCGGTGGGCTTTGCGCATGGAGTGTTTGCCCCAACTTTCAGCGGAATCCTTCCTCTCAGCTGAACCCTGGACGGATGCCACTGTCGACATTCTGGTCACGCTACTCTATCGCCGACCATCTGTTCGACCTGCAGTCGCCCAGTGGCTAGAGTCCCCTGCATCTGAAGGATGTTCAACGGCTCACCTTGTCGAAGTTATGCATGCTTTCTACGACTCCGCTCCAGAAGGAGACAACCACCCGCCTGGCGAAAGCGACGTCTTCACGTCCCACTTCTCCCGCCTGGTGGAAGTGGTCAAGGAAGCTCGCCTTCTGCAGACTGTATGCTCTATGGCGGCTAGTTGCATAACTTCTGTCGCCATCGTCACCCCGTCAATTCGTTCGAAGCTCCTGAAGGTGTTAGTCACAAAGCTCCCTTCGGTCGCCCCAGTAGAGCTATCGGTGCAAAGCCTGGCTGTGGCGGTCAAATTGTCGGAGTCCATTGGTGCAGAGGCCTTGCCTTTGGCAGAGCAACTTGTAGACCTCGGCCTGAAGTGGGCAGTCGGGCATTTCGTCGATCATGACACCACGGCAGCAGATGGTCGTATGCTGCTGGTGAACCTAGGTCAGCACTCATTCTGATCGGTCCGCACGTCGTGTTCTGACATGACGTTTCTAGTGCGCCTCATCCAAGCTCCGACGCCGGTGAAGAGCCATCTCGTGGAGCCCATTATCGCTGCGGTTGTCCAAGACAGGCTTGCAAGCATCGACGGGACCAGGTTCGTGCGCCTCCTCGCAACATCCACGAATCTCAAGGTAGGTTGCTTGCGCTCATATCCTGTACACGAGACCGACCCCCTGTTACTTGCAGCCTGTTACTGTCAACAAGTACCTCCAAACCATCGTGCAGCACGCGCGGTTCTACGAACTGTGCGCGCCATCGACTTCGTCGGCGGATGAGGCCTCGCCTTCCGCGCGGGACAGCATCATCGACCTCCTGCACACCCTGTTCCACCTCCATCCGAACAATACCTGCCAGCCAAGCCACATCGAACCGCTCCGCAGGGTCTATGGCGGGTCCCTCGGTACTGCCGACCTCAAAATTCTCTCCATCTTCCAGCTGTTCGAGAGCACGCGTCGGACGCCCGTCACTTCGCTCCTTAGCCAGTGGTCCGGCAGCGCCGATGTCAGCTCCGGCAACGCACTCGAGGCTCTCTTGGCACTCGAGCCTAGCCGTGTTTTGAAGACGTGCCTCGACTTCCCTGAGTGGCGAACGCTTGCGACAGATGGGCATGGGTCTACCTCAGGGGAACGCCTCTATGATCCAGTCTTTGTGCTTCTGCTCTTTGCACAGATGCTGGCGGACAGCGCGCCGTCGTCCGCGCTGGTATGGGTGCAGCTGTTCCGGACGAACGTCGTCAGCTTGCTCCTCCGGACGTTATCGGCGAAGGATGCTCAGTTGCGAGACGTCGCATGGGCACAGACGGCGGCTCTGTATCGCTCACTAGAGGTATGCCGTACTCCCAAACGCTTCCCGTAACCAAACTAACCTCAGTTCTACCAGCACGCCGATCTCCAGGAGAAGCCCCACGTCATGCACATCCTCAACCTCCTCAAGGACCTCACCACATCTGCACCCACAGAAGATGCGCCGCGTCTTCCTGCGTACACCACACTGCTCCTCGCACACGCCTTCCGCGGCGTCTTCTACCCCTCCAACTTTATCTATCCTCTCACTGCTCGCTTCCTGCTGCAACGCCCAACTCTTGATGCTGCGGATGTGCCGATGCTGTATGGGATGCTCTATAGCTCGTCGGACGACTGGAAGAAAGAGCGCGTGTGGATTGTACGGTTCCTCAGCGATGGTATTGTCGCGAACGACGAGTGGAGGATCCTAAAGAGGCGTCATACTTGGGACTTACTCGCGAGCTTGTTCCAGAGCGAAGAGAGAGACCGTACGTTGAGACGTGGTGTACTCGAGGTACGTTCCCATATATATATAGTGGCTAGCCGATCTGACTGAGTCTCGCGGATACAGGTCCTGGCGAACGCGACGTGCAACGCTCGCGCGACTACCTCTCTGATTCTGAGGCATGCGCTCCTGGCGTGGATCGAGATGCAGGTCCAGTCTCTGCGCGCGGAGGAGGCGATCGCGTGGGCGCGCATCCTGGAGAACATCCTGGCTGTCGTAAACCCGACCAAGGTCGAGGCAGCAACGGGCGGTGAGTGGCGTGCAATGATTGGCCGCTGCGTGCGGAAGATACTGTATCACTCTGGTATGTTTGTGTTTGTCTCTATAAGTGCCATGAGGTCGTGCTCAACAGTGTTCCTCTGAGCAGCATGCTCGTCAGGTGTTTTCCTCGCCCTGGTCCCCGTCATGCTCAGGCTCTCAGTGTTGCCTGGAGAGCCGACGTCGCACCTCGCTGCATTGTTGTCACGAGGCGTCCGTTGGCTACAGGAACTGGAGGCTGAGGTCGCCATCCCCACTTCGGGGCTGCTCACCATGCCTCTGGATGTGGAACAAGACAAGGCTGTCTCTGTCAGGCTCCATCGCTCCCAAAACTTGTTTGACCCAGCGCCGTCTCCGAGCATTGACCTCTGGGGAGAGTGCGTAGAGTCGCTCTGGCGAGTGTCGATGGCGCTTCCCGCGAAGACCAAGGAATGGGACGCGCTCTCGAGTCGTTTGCTGCTCTGGCGCTCGATTGCCGGGCCAGAGAAGTCCGCAGCAGCGGAATGGGCGAGGCGGGAGGTGCTGGAGAACCTCAGAGCTTCGGACGCATAGGTCCCCCACGAAAAAAGCACGTAGTGTATCCATCATGATGTATTGTGCTCGAGTACAATCTCCATCTCTGTCATGCCACTGTCTGGCTCTGCGCGCGATGACGAGAAGACCTCTCCGCCGGCAGCTAATGAGTCGATAAGCATAGCTAGTCGTGAGGTCGTAAGGTTGGGCTCCTGCTGCAAGCAGTCGATCTATGTTAGGTCTGTCACGAAAGAACAAACACCTGCAGAAACACTCACTTTACGGATCTCCTCGAGGTCGTCCTTGAATGCATCCGCTACCGAACCCATCCAGAACTTCCTGAAACGCTCCTTCAAGACCTGCACATTCTGCTTCTCCTGCTCCGACGCGCTCTTTCCTGGCAGGAATGGTGGAACGCTCGAAGGTGGTGGTGTTGGCGAGGGTGATCGCCGTGCAGGTTTTGAAGGTGCCGCAGCCGCGTCTGTGGCAGGAGCTTGTGGCAAGCGTCCTCGCGCGGGCTCGATGTCCGAGTCCTCAGACTCAGAGGATGACGAGGATGATGAGCTCTCAGATGACTCGCTCGGCGGTGCTGGCTTCGGCTCAGGCNTTTTTCGCAGCCTTTNGACTTGACGGGGATGCGGACGACGGCGGCGTTCTGGGGCGCCTCAGAGTCCGAGGACGAGCTGTCTGAGGACGAGGAAGAGGAGGACTCGGAGACGTTGCGGCGCTTCCTCTTGCGCATGCGTTTCCGTGCTGCTGATGGTTTGGGTGCTGCCGGGGCCATGGANTCACGGAGGACGGGCGAGGAGGGGCGGGGGACGTTGGGCGGGGTGAGGATGTCGGTGCAGGAGCATTGGACGCGGCGGGCGTCGAGCAGCAAAAAGTTTGACCCCCCGGCGCTTCCGATTTTGACGGAGTCCACTCGCTTGTCTTCAAGTTTCTGCAAGTCTTAGTCTACGCTCATCTCGTCTCTGGCCCATCCCAGCCACCTGCTTTTCATCGCGTCTTACTGCAAGGTTGCACGCGCGTCGAGAGCGATGGACAAGGTAGTCGGGATTCTAGGTGGGAGTGGGTTCTTGTCCATCCTTCTAAACGCCATACCGGATCACTCAACGTCCGCTGCAGATTCCTAGTCATCTGCATCATGTCGCATGTCTAAGCTCTGAATTCCAGGCGGCGGACAGCTTGGCCGCATGCTGGCGGCGGCTGCGTCTCTGCTGAACATCGATGTCGTCGTCCTCGACGTTGGGGAACACACGCCCGCGAAGCAAGTCGTCGCCCCGCGCGCCCCGTCTCTCGCCCACATCGACGGCTCCTTCGCCGATTCGGTCAAGATCCGCAAGCTCGCGTCCAAGGTCGACGTCCTCACCGTTGAGATTGAGCATGTCGATGTCGGGGTGCTCGAAGAGATCGAGGGCAAGGTTCCCCTGGGCGTCCATCCCAGTCCGTTCACGATCAAGACCATCCAGGATAAGTTCGTGCAGAAGGAGCACTTGCGCGCGTCCGGGTGCCCCGTTTCGGACTTCCTACCCGTAGAATCTACCGTAGAGGCCGTGAAGGAGGCGGCGGAACGTCTTGGCCTCCCGCTCATGCTCAAAAGCCGCACCTTGGCATACGACGGCAGGGGCAATTTCGTGGTGCGAGACCTCAAGCAGGCGCAAGAAGCCATCACTGCGCTTGGAAATAGGCCGCTGTATGCGGAGAAGTGGGTGTCCTTCGTGAAGGAGATCGCGGTCATGGTCGTGCGTTCGCGAGAGGGCGAGGTCATCTCTTATCCTGTGGTCGAGACAGTGCACAAGGAGAACATCTGCCACCTTGTATTTGCGCCTCTGCGTAGCCGCGACCCCTCCATCGCTGAGCGTGCGCGCACGGTGGCAGAGAACGCCGTGAAGACGTTGCAGGGCGCTGGTGTCTTTGGCGTCGAGATGTTCCTGATGGCTGACGGTTCGTCACCTCATCTCCTGAGTGAATCGTTGGCTAATACACCAACAGGCTCGGTCTATCTCAACGAGATAGCACCAAGGCCACACAACTCTGGTCATTACACGATTGAGGCATGTGAGACATCTCAGTACGAGAACCACTTGCGCGCCATCCTGTCCCTGCCCCTTGGTTCTCCAGCTCTCAAGGTGCCCTCCGCATGTATGCTCAACATACTCGGCGCCTCCTCCTCCATGGACGAGATCAGGGAGTTCGCGCAGTTCTCCCTCACCGTCCCCGGCGCGCGCGTACACCTGTACGGCAAGTCCGACTGCCGCAAGGGCCGCAAGATGGGGCACATCACGCTCGTCGCCGACTCGGACGCCGAGCTCAGCAAGCGCCTCCGCCCATTGCTCGAGCACCTTCCCGGGGGACACGACCCCAAGGAGCTCGAGCTGTACGCGCCGTTGTTCCCGGAGCGCGGCTTTTCGCACAGGCAGCCCGTCGTCGGCGTGATCATGGGCTCGGACTCGGACCTGCCCACGATGCTCCCCGCCGCGGACATCCTGAACCACTTCAAGATCCCGTACGAGCTGACAATCGTGTCGGCGCACCGCACGCCCGATAGGCTGGTGGAGTACGCGCGCTCTGCTGCGTCGAGGGGCCTCCGGGTGATCATTGCGGGGGCTGGGGGGCGCTGCTCATTTGCCTGGTATGGTCGCTGCTATGACGGCGCTGCCTGTGATCGGCGTCCCGGTCAAAGGAAGCTCTCTTGACGGAGTAGACTCGCTGCACAGTATCGTCCAGATGCCGGTAAGCCTTCCCGCTTCTTAGCATTCTCAGCACAAAAACTGACTGGGCCGAACGTAGCGCGGTATCCCTGTGGCTACGGTTGCGATCAACAACGGCACCAACGCTGGCCTCCTGGCTGTCCGCATTCTTTCCGCCGGGCAACCTCATCTCGTCACCGCGATGGACGACTACCTCAAGACTCTCGAGAAGGAGGTGCTCGCGAAGGTCGACAAAATCACCGAGATCGGGTGGGATGCGTATGAATCCGCCAGGAAGGCGCGGAGTGGATAAGTACAGTGACGGCCATAATTATCCTGCCACCCCCCTCCGGGCGCCTAAATATTTTTATAGCGCAAAATCTCCAAGAAATGCGAGACTCATTGGTACCTGTACTGAAAGCCTCCTGTGCATAGCATATAGTGCTACAAATCAGATCTTGGAACTCTGGATTGTTTGTGAGATTCTAAGGGATTTTCTGAAGATGTGCCTGGCAGAGGTCCCCAAAATTGGGTCCCATCTAAGCTTTTCCAGGCCACATCCCTCAATCAATGTTATGGTGGGACTTGGGGTATAGGTAAATATGTAGCCCTCTATTGTTGCTATAACATACTGGAGCACATTATATACAGACTAGAGTTTACGGGGAGAAATCGGACACCGTAGCTGTAAACACAAAAAGAGGATTGTTCCACGTTATGATGCAGACTGCCAAAGCCACTCATATATGATGATGTTTAATATTGTCTAACATTGGTGTACATGCATAGCAGTCAAGCAGACAGCCAGTCGTTCCAAAGAAAATGTGTAAAAAATGTGTTTCAGGCCAGACTTAAGTGCAATGTAGGACCTTTTTCCAGAGAATGCTCAAGCAACCCTTAATTCTACAATCTGTTTATGTTTCTATGGAAGGGACCCTATATAATTCCAATGCACCTAGGGAGTGGTAGTTCCTGGTTCAGATGCAGGAATGCAAAATGTAAATTTTTGAGTTATCAGAATATACATAGTATACATAAATTGTACGTAAATCCACCAGAAAACCTTTGCTTGGGATACAAAGTGTACAGATTGTATACATACCCTGAGTGCTATGTAATATTCTGCTGCAGGCCTTATGACACTGGTTCCATAGCTTAATATATTGATTTTAGGAGGAGATGGCAAAATAGTTGATCCCAAAATTTCACATTTTGCATTCCTGCATCTGAACCAGGAACTACCACTCCCTAGGTGCATTGGAATTATATAGGGTCCCTTCCATAGAAACATAAACAGATTGTAGAATTAAGGGTTGCTTGAGCATTCTCTGGAAAAAGGTCCTACATTGCACTTAAGTCTGGCCTGAAACACATTTTTTACACATTTTCTTTGGAACGACTGGCTGTCTGCTTGACTGCTATGTGTTAGGACCGTGCTGTCCGGAGTTCAACTCCGGTGGTCGGACTAGGTCGGGGTTCGGGGTCGGGGTACGACCGGAGGTCGGACTAGCACAAGTGAGGACTTTCGCGAAACTATTAGTAACGCACGGGTTCCGACTCAAGGGTCCTCTATTTGCGGACTCGGAGTACGGACTTGGGTCGGGGTCGGGGTACGGACTTGAGTACGGGGAAGCCGGGAGGGAGAGGTAGGAAGGGAACGAAGGTTGGTCGAACTGAGGGAGGAGAGTGGGATCGGAGATCGGGGGTTGAGTGTCGGGCTCGGACTAGACAGATGGGAGAGTAACGAGATTTCCGAACTGAGTAGCTACTACATTCCAGCGCAGTATTTATACGTAGTTGGAAACCCGGCAAGAACAATAAGAGATGTACGGGATAGGAAGGAAGAGAACGAAATACGGAAATACGTGCCAAGAGATAAGTTCTAGCTGATAGCTCAGTAAGCAACCAGCCTCATGTAGGTACGTACCATGAGGGTTATCTGAGACATAAAAGTCATGGGGTCAGGTAAGTGCGAAGTGCGTAGTGCGAACGGAGTACGGGGTACGGAGGTAACGGAGTACGGAGAAGGTACGGGGGTACGGAACGCGGAAGAGAATGCGAAGTAGGAACGGAGTCGGGGTTGCGAAGTACGGAGTACGGAGTACCGGAGTTCGGACTTCGGAGTTCGAGCACGGAGCGTAACAGAAAGAACGACTGTATCTAAGAAGTCCATGTCCGTTACCCGTTCCCTCAGCTCGCGTACAGATACTGGAATTCCCCCTGAATGTGGTCGTCCAGTTCCCACTCGTCGATGTTCGGGGACTGTCCAACCACTGTGGATGCGTGAGATTCCAACTTGTACGTATGAGCGAATGAAAACTTGCCCGAGTTGTGCCGGTCGCTGTCGGGTCGCAACCATCCAAGCCAGCTCCGCAACCGAATGTACCACCACCGAGTCCCTTCGAAGAATGCGTAGGGGACTGCCAAGGTGACACTGGCAGGGGAGTGCGGGTGTTCTACCCACAGAATGATGCGCGTCTGCTGGTATTCGACCACGCGCGTGATTCGCCCCGTGAAACGTCGTTGGTCGGGGAGCACTAGTCGGCAGTAGCTTCCCACTCGGGGAACAAACCATCGTGGGCGCACCTCCTTGTTTGCGGGTTCGACGTCTACCCACACATCTCACTCGTCGACTTCCTCGCCTAACGCGACTGGTCGTAGCCGATGCGGGAAGAGGCCGTCGGGTCGGAAAAGAACGTGGTGGTCCAGGCCATAGGCTACTACGGGGCAGCGGGGTATTTGGTCTGGCTGAACGTTTCGGGGAATCGCGTGCTGGACAGCCAAGGGAAGATCGAATGACACGCCGACCATGATGGGTGATGATGAGAAGCTGACTGACTGCGCATCTGTGCCACGTTGATGATCACGTTGCTGCTCAGTCATCCGCTTACTCAGGTCTGGCACGTGACTTTTAGCTAATCCGTTCCCACTGACTTGTACTGATTCTGCCATGTCCAGGTACCAATCCAAATTGGTGCGTGACAGCGCGCTCGCACGTCAAGCATTCCAAGCCCTCCATCCTCAACCGGGAGAGTCAGTGCATCCCGGGCAATCATTGGCCGCTTTTCTAGTCCCCACACAAACTCCGACATGAGCTTCTCGACCCTCCCTTCTACCTCACTCGGCATTCCTTGGGCTTTAGCTAGGAATTGTGTTCTTCCCCCAATCTCCATGCTGATAACGAGCCTCTTGCCCCTCAGGGTCGGCCTCGCGAGTGCCCATCAGTTTAGGTTTTTCCTCATGAGAGCAATGTTTGTATCCCACGACGCGGTTGAGGACACTTTGTTCCCAATCCACGCGCCCAGGATTCGGACCGGCTCCCCATCCTTCGCAATGCGCGCTCCCTGCGGGAAGGGAGCGCAGCTGTCGTTCAACTTGCGCGTTCTTATGACCTTCTGCCTATGTTCCAGCGTCCCCACCGGGATCACTTCGGTCTTACCCTCATTGAATTTTGCCCGCGACCCCTTGCACCATTTGCTAGTCACATCGACCAGGACGCTGTAGTCATCACTCTCACTGAGAAATGCGGTTGTGTCGTCGGCGAAGAGCTTCGCCACCAGTCTGTTTTTCATTCCTGGTATTGAGAATCCTCTCAGCGACGACTTCCTCAACGCCGCGGCGAGCGGCTCTATAGCTATGTTGAAAAGGAGACATGGCAGCGGATCACCTTGTCTCACACCTCTTAAGATTCGGAAGAAAAGGCTTCGTATGCCATTTATAATCACACAGCTCTCCGCGTTCGCGTATAGATTCTGGACAGCGCGGATGAAGTTGCACGGGAAGTTCATGTGCTTGAGGGCCTCATACAGATACTTATGTCCGATTCTATCGTACGCCTTCTCCTGATCCAGTGCAACTATCACCCCGTTCACCTCCTCTGCTTCCGCATAGTCCATTGTCAGCGTAGCCAGCCTAATGTGGTCATATATGGATCTCCCGGGCACGAAGCCTGCTTGGTCGGGGTGGATGACCTCGCTCGCACAGCTAGCAAGCCTCATCGCCAGCGCTCTTGTAAGCAGCTTGTAGTCTGAGTTCAGGAGAGTAATTGGCCTGTAGTTTACGACCTCTCTTTTGTCATTCTTTAGTTTATAGACAGGGCAGATCCACCCTTGGGCAAAGGAGGAGTCAGTTCCAGTTCCGTACTCCATGACATCATTGAAGACCTCCGTGAGCGCTTTTGCTACGTCCACCCCCGGCTCACCCCTCTTGACATCTTGCTCATACCACTTCACATACTCTTTCCACACTTCAGACTGCATGCCATCGAGCCCTGGCGATTTGTTCGTGGCTGCAGATTTGATCGCTTCAGTAACTTCCTTGCTTGTCATTTTCCCTGCCATCCGCGCTTTGTGCCTGTTGCTCAGTCTCGCCTCAGCTGGGGCCAGTGCATCCTGGACCGCCCGGTCATACTCCTCCCCACCTTCGTCGACCGGGTCAACTGCTTGGAGACCGTCATAGTGCCGCCGAGCAATCTCCGCCATCTTCTTCGAGTTACTCGTGTACGTCAGGTTCAGCCCTTCCCCATCTCTGAGCTCCTTCATCGCTTCGATTTCAAAATCCGGCGGCGTATAGTTCGCTCTGATCCACTCCTTGGTGAGTGTTTCACTGTTGACTTTGCACTTCATCGCTACTCCCTTCCTAGCAGTCTCGAAATGCTTCTGTTCAAGCCGCGTTATACGGTCCTGCAGGACTGCTGCATCTCTCTGCAGTTCTTCAGCACACCTTCCGCCATGTACTTCTTGCCCCGCTTGCGGGATCCGCGTCAGCAGCTCATCCCGGTCGCTCCTAAGCCTCTCTAACCCCCTCTGCATCCGGGGCACTTTGGCTTTCGCCCTTCTCCTGGCCACCAGCATTAACTCTCGCTTGAACGATTTATATATAGTTTGTGGGTTATGGTCGGGCGTTCTCTCGGTGAGGGCCCCGATCTCCTCAGTCATCTTCTTTGCCAGCTCTTTCATGCTTAGTATCATCTCCTCGTCTCTCAGCAGATGCAGCGGCATGATCCATCTTCCCTTCCCGACGTAAGGGGCGTCTCGGTCTGCTATCTCAACGAATGCCAGCCTGTGGTCAGTCTCAATCCCGGGTTCTTCGATCTCCCAGTTGTCCGCATCTTTTCTGACTGCCCTCGTTGCGTATATTCTGTCCAGCCGCGACTGAGTTGTGCCATTCGTGTGCTGGTATGTAAACGCTCTTTGGTTTGCGTGTGTCAGTCGCCATCCATCACTGAGCCTCCACTTTCGCTCTAGGCTCTGTAGTGCTTCTACTGCTTCTGCTGCGTCGGTCCTAAGAGGCAGCCTGTCGAGTGAGTCCTCTACTACGTTGAGGTCACCGAGCATTATGTCGACTCTCCCCAGCCGCGTATCCTCTAGGCTTTTCCACATTGCTGCGTTCTCAGCTGGCGCGTTGGGTGCGTATACGTTTACTATCCTCAGTCTTCTCTGCGTTGTCCAGGCAATATCTAACATCAGCACTCGCCCCGGGATTACCTCCCGTGTCTTGAATTCTGGCTTTTTGATGATCCTTTTGCTTATCACAAAGGCCACACCTTTTGCTCCCGTGCCATTCTCAGGGTCTGCGGAGTGCACCACGACCATGTACTTACCGAAGATGTCATTCAGGACCTTAATTCTCTCGTCGCTCAGGTGAGCCTCTTGGACTGCCAGTATCGCGATACGCTTCTCCCTCATCATCTGGTTCACTCTTAACCATTTTTCACTCACGCCCCGGGCATCCTGTTGCCCCCAGCCTTTGATATTGAGCGTCGCAACCTTCAGATGCATTTTGGCTTTCCTTCTGCGGCACTCATCCTCCCCTCGGTTCTGCACTCCCCGCCCCGTCAGTAAGCCGTCCCCGGCTCGCGCCTCAGGCATACCGCCGCCACCAATCCTAGAGAGTGCNTTCCTCGGAGACAGGCNTCGGCGGGATGGGGCCCTGCTCCTCGGCTCTCTCCAGGGCGCCTGTAGCCGTTGGCCGTCGTTTTGTCCGTGTGGGTTGTGGTATTACTAGTCGTGTTCGTAGTTGTGTTTCTGGCCACGGGCTACAACTGTCCCCCGCAGCAGCTATCCATATCCCGGGACAGTCGGTGGATTATGCATTCTGGTGGTGGGTCCGTGCCCGCCACACGTCCATCCACTCCTGCTTGAGCCTCTCGGCATGGCACATCCAGGCCTCAATAGGCCGCCGTTTAGGTTTTCGACACCCAGGCTTTCCCGTCCTGAGATGGTGTATTTGGGCACCGGGTGGGACGTCTGGCATCTGCTCGTCTCGCCCGCGGTCGGCGGCGTCACGGATGCCATGTTCTGCCGCACTTCGCTAGGCATGAGCACGGATGGATCCATGGATGGCTACACACACATCCACATCCGTATCCTGCAAACTCCATCTCCATATATCCATGGAGTGCTAGGGTTAGGGCTACCCGCAGCGCGGATATGTAATCCACGGATATCATATCCCACAACGGATTATCTGCCATCCGCAACGGTTCACAACACACAAGTATAGTAGACGGAATAGAACATGTAAATTCAGTATACAGCTGCGTACCCTACAGCTAAACCTACTCGACAGTGTCGTTGTCGTCAAGGGGATTGAGGACTGCCTGAATCCGATCCCACCCGTCCTCCATCTCGTAGTCGGAGGCGTCATTGTTGACTGCATCGAGCCGGCAGACTTTACGGACGTCCTCGGAACGGACTAGGTCCCACCGGACCCAGTCTCCCAGGCACATCAGGGCACGCGTTGTCTGTGAGCTGAGGCGGCTGCGGACGTGAGTAAGGAGACGTCGTCCCCGGCTGAATGTCCGTTCAACGTCAACTGAGGTAGCTGTGAAGAGGATAAGCTTCGCGCTCAACAGCCTGTGGATGTAGCTAGGTTAGATATAACTCACCAGGAATAGATAAGTAGTCGAGAGCCATGCGGGAAAGGCGTGGGTATGAATTGCGCCGGTCTACCCACCAGGACAGGGCGTCCTTCGTTGGCTCGGGCGGTGCACTCAGGTACCAGTCGAGCTCGTCTTGATCCTCGCCTGCAGTGATGCCAGCAAGAGAAGGGAGGTGATCAAAGATATTTGTGCCCTAAGAAACAGCTGTCAGCGTGCCAAATATGTAGACGAGCTCGACAATTTTGACTTACCGCCGGAAGCGAGCCGTCACTGGCCATTTCGGAAAGCGACCGCTTGCGACTAGGGGGCGTGCCATTCATGTTGTCGTCTGCATTGGTAGCGTAGCTGAGTTCGAACTCTTCGTGCACCATGTCACGGGCGTTCTTGATCCATGTTGCCGGCCAGTGCGCGTTCTGGAAGTACTGCATCTTGTGGGCAGGGTGCAATACTGTGAACGGATCGGTCATAAGCAGCGGCGGGCCAGATTAATTATATACTGCTTACCCATGGCAATGCGGTATGTTGCTGACATATCACTCAGCTTGTAGTATTGATTGAGGGTTTTCTTCGCCAAGCGGAGGGCAGAGGAGATGGATGGGGAGAGGTTGTTGCCGGCGCGAGTACAGTTTGTGAGGTACATATCGATATGGTCCATTGCTGGGATTACCATGGCAAGGTTAGGCGTGTCGCGTGAGAAGAAGAGTGTAGCATCTTTAAAAATCTTGGGTGCGAGATGGTTGACGGTTGAGAGATGGCCGATGAGAGAGAAACAGTTGATGGGGGGGAGGACAGCCGACGAGAGAGATCGTTGACGAGAGAGAGGGTCGACGAGCGTGTACGTATGTTTCAGAAGGATAGAAGTCAGTAAGAGCCACCACGCCATGACAAATGGAGACGTACCTTCAAAGTTTCACAGAGCTCGCGTGCGATCTCCCATTCCTCTGAAGAGAGCTCGAACGCGTGCAGGCCATGCTCGCGGCGAGAGCATACAGTGTCGAGAGCCGTACGGTATTCAAGAGCGACCTGAAGCATGTCGTACGTGGAGTTCCAGCGAGTCTTGACGTCCCGCGGGATGAGGCGTTGGCCGAGTCCCTTCTCGTTACATATGCTCTCCCAGGCTGGCTTGATGAGCGTGGTCGAGTGAACGATCTTGAATGCGAGGCGTCTCATCTGTCAGTTCCACAATTAGCATTCAAACCTTGTTGTAAGGTTCAAACCTTATCCTAGGGCGCATCCACGAACCTTGACGAGCACCATCTTGACTGGCCGCACCTCCCTCTCAAACTCCTCCTGTTCCTCTAGAGTCAGTTCAGCCACCTCGTCGACCCAACTCTCATCGTCATCGTCTACGACGCCGTCAAGCTCGTCAAGCTCCGAGTTCTCTTCCCCGGTCACTTCTACCTGTTCCTCTTCGCTCTGCTCCTTCGCCATCTGGAGGAGTGCGCGTACATCGCCGTCAACCTCGTCGACTTCAGCAACCTCCTTGACATCGAACTGCCGCAGCATACTCTTCGCAACAAGGCTGAGTATGTGGAGAAAACACCGCGTTCGGCTGAAATCGCCATTAAAATCAGTAAGTAACTCTGATAGGTGCTTCGTCATTGTGTCGTTGCTTGACGTGTTATCACAGGTAATACTGAGTATCTGCCCGTCCCAGACCCGGTGAGCATCGATCTATCTGTTGTTATATGTACTGACCTTATACTCAATACCGAACTCTTTTAGTACCTGCGCAAAAGCGATTGCGAGGTTGACTCCCGAGTGGGACTGAAGGAGGGATTGTTAGCCCTTAAGTATCATGATGTCCCGTTCGCATTCGCTACACGCACCTTCGCAACCTCCACTAAGTCGAGCAGCAATCGGAGCGGCTGCCCATTAACCTCCAAATGGACGGTGATGGCGATGAATGCACGGTGGTTTGGGGAGGTCCATGCGTCCGTTGCAAAGCTGAGTTTTCCGTCGTACTCCTGCGCGTGGTCAGTCCCGTCTTGTTTAGGAAGCATAGCCAGTCACTAACACACCTGTAATAGCTTTGCAATTCGCTTGCGCGTCCGCGCGAAGACGGTCTTCACGTCGCGCGATACGGTAGAGGGCGATGGAATGAAGTACGCGGGCCTTCCTGTCTTCATCAAAGACAGGAAGCCACGATCACGGACGATGCTGAAGGGGTGCAGGCTCTCAGCTACCCACTTAACAATCTCCGCGCTAGAATGTACGCAGGTGTTGGTTCCCCCTCTCGCCGGATATGATGGAATGTACGTACCGTGTCTCTTCCTTTGTATGCTGCATATGGCTGTACGTCACCTTTCCCTTTTTCTTCCGGCTGAAGAACGTGCTGATTCGTCCAGTCTCCAGGATGCTCGTGACTACCGTCTTCCGTGCTCCCTCCGCAGAGCCGGTGCTCATGCCGCGGCTCACAGCCTCTTCGCCCCAACATGCCTCCGCATGCTTCTTCATGTTGCCCGTCGACCGGTCCTTCCTATCAAGAAACTGGTTAATCATTACTTGACAGCCCTTCCGCGCGCATGCAAAGACGTGCGCCCGCCGCGTCCCCACGGTATCCAGGTACGCGTCCTTGAAGAAGCCGTATACTGGTGAGGTCCATCGCGTCTTCAGACGCTCTGTCACGGCTCTATCAGTACTGATTCATCCTGCTCTAGGTCTCTGGTTTGCGTACCTAACTCTGCCTCCTCCCTCTCCTCCGCAACTCCTCCCTCATCCCCGCTGCTCTCCGCATCACGATCTTCCTCATCACTACTAACCTCAATAGCCTGTTGCTCTTGCGAAGCGGCTATGCTAGCGTCCTCATCGGGCACTTCTTCGACTGTAGTTTGACGCTTTTTCTGTCTTTTTGCAGGCAGTGCGGCGTCTTCGGTGTCTGAGTCTTCAGCGTCTTCAACGGATGTCTTTGGTGCCTTACTACGCCCTGAAGCCTTTGTACTATTACTAGCACGCGTGTTCAACTCTTCCATTGATGCCTTGACCTTAGCTGTAGCAACGGTGACCCTCCCTGACCGTGTACGGGATGTCTGAGAGCTTTTTCCGGCCATGCTGCTATCACGACAGTTTGATTTCTCATCAGAGCATCCCAATCTAGGTCATGGACGTACATTTGTGATAGTGGTGGGACTTCTTGTCTCGGACGGACACCGGCGGCGAGTAACAATGCAGGCTTCCAATTGCCTCGCGTGTCCGGGCGCTGCCAGAATTGATGGTGCTGTATAGTTTATTGCTACCGTTATGGTGGTGCATCAGGAGCAGTCCCAATTTGGTATGCACACAGTCAAGCTCTGACGGTTGGTACACACGAAGTCTTTTGCCGCCGGAGTACATATGAAATCCGCAGATGGATGGCCAAATCCGTTGCATGGATGCGGATTCCTCATGTAATAAGTAGGCTGTTATCCACATCCGCTATCCATGGATCACGGATATTATATCCGTACGGATTTTATATATCCGTGCTCATGCCTACACTTCGCACGTCCACGCATTGTGCTCGTTAGTATATGCCGATACAATTCTGATTCCACATCAACGTTGTACTTGCACAGACGACCTTACGGTAGCTAGGGTACTCGGGAGCCATAACGGGCACGGCCACGCCACGCTACCGGAGCAGACTCATGCTATGTACAGACTTTAGTTGCCCATGGGCTCCTTGCCCTTCGAGCCCCTGCTCGTCGGGGGTCTCTTGGGGCCCTGATTTCTATCGTCCTCATGCGGTTGCCTACTACTTCCCTCTCCCTTGTCGTTTCTTGGAGGGTACGGATGGTACGCCCTACCATACCTGCTATCTCTCCCCTCCCGGTTGCCTTCTCCCTTGCCCCTGTCCGCGTACGCCTCAGCTCGAGTGCCATGTCCATCACCTACACCCTGTCTCTCCACGTCGCTTCGTGTGCGCCATCCTTCTTGGGGCTCGCTCGCCGGGCGGGCAGTCACCTTCTCCTGGGCTCCTTGGGCCCCGCTCTCGGGCGCATATACAGGGTGGGTTAGGTAGGGGCCCTTAGGATTCGGCCGTTGCGTCCTGGCCGTCTCGAAACCCTCTGGCAGGGTAATTGTTGCGTGCCAGCCCGGGATGGCCAGGTATCCACATTCATACTCTACGTGGGCGATGCCATGGCATTCACGGCATCGCGCGACTTCCTCCGCCTTTTCTGCGGTGTTCCATTCCAGATGGAACTTGCAGCCCTTCACAAAGAACTTCCAGTTCACCCATTTGTACCTTACAGTCGTGGGGGGTGTCGTCATGACGAGGTCTACAGTCACGGGCATCCCTCCCTTCTCGCCGCGCGGGATGATCTTGATCGTGTCGATGAACTTACGGGCCTTCTCGAGGTCCTCCGGTGCGTACCTCGCTTCCTTGCTCATCGCCTCTGCGAGCTTCTCGATGAAGAGCTTGCTGCGGAAGATCTCTTGCAGATCTGCGACTAGCAGATCCAGGTAGTTGTGCGTGAAGCCGGCGAGCCTCACGACGAAGTTGGGGATGCGGTTAGGATTCGGTACCACGGAAAAGGTCACCCACGGGGTTGACCACACCCCGTGCTCACACAGCAGCCTGGTCGCTTCAGCCGACAGGCCAGTGACGATCCAGGTCACCGGCCCCGGCACGTACGCGTCCTCGGCACCGTTCGCTACCGGCTGCTCGATTTCGAACTCGGCTTCTATGATAAGGATGCAAAAGGTCTGGACGAGGTTACTTTCCTTCGACTTGATGTCCCTCTTCTGCAGCTGCCCCGCCGTGTGCACGACGAGTCTCGAGTGCTCTGGCGCGCGGGCATATTTGGCCTTGGCACCCTCGCTGGCAGACCTCATGTAGTCCGAGGGGTCAGCCATGTGCCTCTCCGGGAAGCCTTCTTGGGACGTCGTCACGGCGATGCCCATTTGGGAGAGCTGGGCGATTCTGTCGGCCGCTGAGACCCCCTTGAGTTGGCTCCCCGGCGGGGGAGGAGGGGGCCCCATAGNCCTGCGGGCCCTGCGCTGCGGGTTGGCCTTGGGTCCCGGTGGCCGCCGGCTGGGCAGGCAGCGCGTCTTGCGTGCCATAGGTTTTGGCGTTGGGATCGAACACGAACCAGGGGACAAGCAGGTGCCCTTGGGCGCCGGCTGCAGACGACGCCTGTTGCATGACGGGCTGGACGTACTGGAGCGGCATGGGGTAGTAGCTGGGCGGCGGTGGCGGCTGCGCGTTGAGAGATAGTGGGGGGATACTTAGCGGCTGCTGCGGTACTCCAAACGGCTGCAGCGGCACCCCCGTGGGTTGCATGGTGTTGTATTGGGGATGGGGTTGTGCGCTGTACAGCTGCGGGTGAACGCCATACGGCTGCTGCGGGGCACCGTACGGTTGCATCAGCATCGGAGGCTGCTGCAGTGTCACGTCGTGCGGGTTGTACGGCGTGCCAGCCATTTGCTGGGGCAGCGCAGCCTGGTGCAGTTGCATCCCGGGAGGAGGCTGGCCGTGCCATCCCATAGGCGGCGTCACGGCTTGCTGTGCCGCCATTGGATGCTGCATGTACTGTGCCCCTTGCGGCGACCACTGTGGGTTGTAGGCGGGCGGGTTCTGGGGATTTAGCGGGTACTGTCCCATCTGTTGTGGGTGCAGCTGCTGCTGCTGCAGTGTGTGCAGTACTTGCTCGGGCATCAGCCGCGCCGGCGTTGCCTGCACTGGCTGCGCTGGAGGCGACACCGTCGTTCTGGCTGCACTTATTCTGGCTAACGTGTCGGGTTGGTCCAAGGTGGTTAGCTTGATGCGCTCACCACTGAGATCCAGGAGCTGGTCTCGGTCCGCTGCAACAGCCACTGCCGTTCCACCTTGGGGTGTGGGCGAGGAGTTCGCCCTCCCTCTGGCCCGGGCTTGTGCGTCCGGGGCCTCGTCCCGCATCTGCAGAGGCGCTATGGTAATCCGATAGGGCGCACTCGCCGGCGGCACATTGACTCTCGGCTGGATAGGCATCGCGGGTCCCGCACCCTCCGTGCGTATTTCCTCGACCGGCTCCTGGGCTGGGCCCATCGCGTCGCTCATGCGGTAGTCGTCGAGAGACATTGCGAGGTCCGGGAGGAAGGGCGATACCGCCCTCTCCTCATCCCTCTGGTTGTCCTCCTGCTCATCCTGCTCCCCACTCGGGCCTGGCGTGCCACTGTCCTGCTCGTCTTCTGGCTGCGGGGTCTCATAGTTTGTCTGCGGGAACTCGCTGTCTTCAAGGAAAGCGGACGGGGTTTCACGCGCCATATTCTGCTCACGTTCCGCCTTCTGGCGCTCCCCGGTTAGCTGATGGTCAGTCTCAGATGCGGTCACTTACAACTGCTTCAACAGCTTTCTCAATTTGCATGCGTCTTTTCAGTTTGGGTCCCAACATTTGCTGCTGGCGCGGGGCTCGACCTTTGGCAGCTAGCCTAGTGTTTGGTCCAACGTGCTCGTTCGGCGGGTTCATCTTACTGAGCTCTACGAAGGGGCAGACAGCGTCGCGTAGGCTACGGGCTCCCTCCTTTAGGGCAGCGTCGCAGCTCGGCCCTGTCTGAGGCCTTCTCCGTCCCGCTCTCGAGCCTGCCACATTTCTGCTTCTCAGTCCCTTCACCAGGCCATCAGCCAGTCACACCCTCGGCCCCTTGGGCGGCATCGTCCTCGGCATTGGCCGCCAGTGGCTTCCCTGCGCGTTGAGCACGGGCCCCAGCCCTGTTTGTGTATGTTTGCAGCTCCACTTCAGTTCCCCGGCTTAGCTGTGGCCACTACTTCGGCCGACGGCTTCTCGGCCGTTCCCCATGTTTGTTCTTGTTTTGCTGCGGGTCAGGTGACTCCGGCTCTCTCGGATTCGGGACTCTTGGATTCACTCGGCCCGTCGGTCTTGGCGTCCGGCGGCTAGTTCGGCCGTTCCTTCGTCCGTGCTTTCCGGATCTCAGGCCAGTGCTTGTGCAGAGTGCGTACGGGTTCCAGTCACTGGGTTTGAGGGGTTTCGTCTCACGCAGGCCTCGTTCGGGCGGGGCATCAGCATTATTGCATATCCCTCAGTCTGGGCTCAGCTCGCATCGCATGGGAACACTACATATATCATATGCACATACGTTTCAGGGGTTTGCGTGCTATGTTACCCGCGTGTGCGGGGATTTACTCTCTCTCATTCTCCTCCAGCGTTCTTCCGTTGGCTCTCATCCCCTGTCCCTACTCCTTTGGCACCACACTACCCCGCTCGCTCCGCGTCTGGCCTATCCCATCAGACCCTGCCCCATTCCATCGCTGAGAGCGGTTCGATTGGGATTCAGCGGGTTTGCGCGACAAGGTCGAGGGCGTGGAGGGTCCATCTGACTACCCTGGCCCACCACGGTAGGCAGACCATCGTGCCTTCGACGTGGGGGACGGCCACGTATGCGTACTTCGTGTTCAAGTCGTCGTTGTCATTCTTGAGGACGAACTCTGTGACCTCGGGTTCCATGGCTCTGATCCCGATTATCCTGCCACGTATGTCGGACGTGTATGCCGTGTACCTCGGCTCATCCCTATAGTTGGCCATGCGTGCAACGGTCGGCGGCTTTGGCTCCAGGATAGCGATGCAAACGTAGCTCCCAAGTTCGATGGGCGACGTGGGGAGTATGGGGACGTCCAGGAAGGCTACTTCCATTTCTCTGTCCTCCAGCCACGGGTAGGAGCGTGTACGTCCAACAACTCTGGCTAGAGCAGTGATGTGGTTCATGTTGGGGCGTTCTGTGGTGTTTTGGCTTTGCAGCTCACCTTATATTTTGCAGCGCGCGCTTCGCGGGCTTTGATTTGCCTCTCACTCCGCCACACACGTGGCCAAAATTTTCAATTCCTTGCAGGGGTGTAGGTCTCTGATCAGCTCAACGGTTTGTGCATTCAGTTATGGACGTCTGGGAGTTAGAGGCTCACCAGGCAGCAAAGGGTAGCGTCGCTGCACAGGTTGCGAGCAGGGCCAGGGGTGCCCTTGGAATCGTCTGGCACGGTGCTTTTATGTATTCGCCTGTAGTCACATTATGTATTCATCTGTGCTCACGTTATGCACTTATCTATGCTCATGTTGCGGGCGCCATGCGCTTCTAGTTCTGTCTGGGCTTGCGTTTGTATTATGTCCCGGGTTCACGCCGCCAACTTCCAGCAGCTTGGGCCAGCAGCAGCGGCACGTTTGCACCGTTCACGTGCGTGGTTTGGACACAGCGACGGAGAGTCGACTGGCTGTTCAGCGCCGCGCTTGGGTGCTCTTCATCCTTGCGAGACTCATAGGTTTGCGGAGAATGGAGCTGCACCTCGTCTGCAACTGCGTTTCAGCATCCCATTTGCCTTATCTTATCTCGGCTCACTTATCTTGCAGGCGCCTATTCAGCTTTACGTGCTCCCGGCTTTCGGGCCACGAGCTCCGGGCTTCTAGGTCACAAGCTCCGGGCTTCCAGGTCACGAGCTCCCGGCTTCGGGCTTTCGGTCCCCGGCCCTCGGCTTACAGTTTCAGCTTTCGGCTTTCGGTTTCGGCTTTCGGCTTCTTACTCCCGGCTTCGGCTTCTAGCTCCGGCTTCCACTTTTGGGTTTCAGTTCCGCCTCTCACTCCTCGGTTGGGGCCTCCAGGCTCCATGTTCGAGTTCTCGCCTCTTAGCTGGGCTCAGACTCAGCTCACTCGACTTCAAGTTTAGTGCACGTTTGGATCGTACTCATCTCTTGGTTACTTCTCACTGCGCGATTTCGTATTTCATTGCCCGTAAATGGGCTCTCTTGTAGTTCATCTTCAGTTGGCTGTGCACATGTTCCTCCTAGGCCGTGCTCGGCTCATTCCTCATGTTTTGGCCTTGTCGTGGCTTATTCTGCTCATCTGCGCTTACTGGGGAACACTCTTAAGACGGATTGGCAGTTTCCATGCTCACTATTACCTTAGTATATGATTTGCGCATCGAACTTTTCCCCGGGGTGGAGGGCGTTCGAGCGTGGGAAAAGTTTTGATGGTGGTGGTACGAGTCAGAGATGCCCCCCATTCATGTGTGACTTTGTGAGACAGCTTCCTTGCTATATCTTGACCACCCGTCTCACAATACCCAACGCTCTTGAGTTTTTGTTTGGTAGAAGTAATACTTGGCCTCTACGATCTTGATGGTCATCGTTGTGCCTGCATGGTCTCAAGGTACGTAGCAGAATATATACTGTAGGATGAAGGCTTTCGGACGACTTCCACCAGCTCCCATCCTGGTATCTCAGTCTGGACTATTGCTCACTAGCTCCTTGCCTCGCAGTAGTCTGTCGTTCTCAGCGATGTCGGTCTCATCGAATGCTCTAGGCGATATTCTGGGAGCACTTCTAGTTGGAACGTTCATTAGCTTGATGTGAGGATTTTCTGGAAAGAGAGGTGGTATTATTCCGTGTCTATGGGTGTACGGCTAATCTCACGTCCTACGGTAGCATCTACGGTGCGACTATACTCCACGCCTATCGTTACTTCCGTATGTACCCCCGAGACAAGCGTGCATTGAAGGGCTTGGTGTGCTTTCTCAATTTTGCCGTGTTTCCCCTCAGCCCACACATCACTAGGTTGCATTCGTCCTGTAAGTCTTTCCGTGGTCAGACAATACAGCATACAGGACATGAACCTGCCCTCCTAGGGTATTGGACACAGCGACTAGTGCGTTGAGCATATATTCGTGGTGAGCACACCCGCGTACTCCAAGGCGAGGGTGTACGGACTGAATTTTCGCTCACAAAGCTACGTTTACCTCATCACGTGGTACGCTCATCCTGTGGAACTACTCAACAATATATGGTACATGTGTTCCATCCCCACATATGACCTACAGGTGCCATCATGGGCTCACTTTTCCATAGGTCCATCTCTGTATGCACTCGAAGTACTACATGCACGGTCCGTTCGCAGCTAACATTACCGCATGTAACCAGCTGTTCCCGACGTTATCCATATGTCTTGAGTTTTGTTGTAGTCCACTACCTGCCAAGGCCGCGCAGTTACTGACTTCAGGCGCTTCCAGGGGACGGTCATGATATCGTGTCAGAGGTACGCTAGCATTGACATCCTGTCGGATGTCCGCAGCTAAGCTGCGAAACGGTCAAGCTTTTTCGCTTGGCGTGTATGGCTTGTTACGCGCAAGTTCAGAGTTGTCGTATTCGTTGCAGTCAGTCCTTTTCCACTCTCGAGCGAATTAATCTGGCAATCACGCTACTAGGGAGTGCTATGCATTGTTGAACTCGGTAGGAGGCAAAACCGCTGTGAAGGCAATTTTGAAAGACTGACAGTTCATGGCAAGCTTTCCTCATCAGTGAGTATACCTGGCTGTAATACCGACTTCGCTGACCTAGCCATGCAGCCTCTACATGCCAAATGTAATAATAACCTCCCGTATAGTCATTTACAATGCTAATGCTAGTCACAGTTTCAATTTCAACGTCCGACTGCTCGCAGAGACGCTCGAACCTACGGTAACGCATTGCCGCCAGAAATGTTTGATGAATCTCCGTTAACCTACGGGATAGCGGATGCTCGCCTCTGGTGCTCTCTGTGCGACCCTTGCGGACATCTCACTCACGACGGCACTCACTGTCGCACTTTGCCAGAGCCGCACTGGGTTCAAAGGGTAGAAGCCGCCCGGTATTTCTTACTCTAAATGACGGCTCACTATGAGATGGCATAGGATGGACTCCAAGATTGACATCATGATCCTATATTCCGTCAACACCGGTGCGTTCCAATTGACACCTTGAGGCGTGTGCGTCCGATATTAACCGTACAGTGAGCAGGCTTGATCACAGGGTCCGTGTACCGCTAACGTGTCTCGTAATTCGCCATGCTAAATGGACGACTATCAGGATCATCAACCTAATATTTGTTGTCTTCGTACGTTGCCTTTTGATCCATTGCTGCTCCGCATCTATGACTGACAGCTGTGTCTTACCTCCATAGGCATTCTCCAAGCCGAGCACCATGCTCGAGGTCGCCACTGGATTTGTTGCAGTGAAGAGTATGTCACTTAACTTCTTCCATGTCTGGTGGATCTTGATGTTCTTACCATGTTATTCAGTGTATGCAATGACGCTCCTAGTTGCGTGAGTCGCCTCAGTGTTGCATACACATCTTGCTCAGGTCACTTACCGCTGCTACTTTCATACTCGAACGCAGGCTCAATTCGCGGCAATTCATCGCATCCCGCGACGGAGACAATATACCCGGTACTCACATCGTCTTCGGCTCCGGAGGCTCTCAGACTCCATCTCTACTCCTTGCAGTGTCGGCTCCGCAGAGTCGTCTGAGCAGCGGTTGGCAAGTACGTCGACATTTTCTTGACAATCCATATTGCAGGACAAGTCTAATCAAGCTCCCTCGCTCCCGCTCGTTCTCCAATGAGAGCAGCACACACAGATCGAAGAGCCGCGTTCAGGCATCGCACCGAAGGTGATCCCAAGTTTTGAAGAACGATCATTAGCTGGCGGCTCCATTGAGCTTGGTGAAGTGAAGTCGCTACCTTCAATGTAAATGGCGCGTGTCAGAGGTACCAATGGTAGTAGCTCGTGAATATGTGAACCAATCGCAAGGCTCGGGCTACCTATCATAGTTCATCGAAACTATCGCAGCCTTACAGCGCTTGTCATCCATACATCTCACCAATAGCTAGCTCCTCCGCCAATATCGATATATTGATATTATACAGAATCTCCGGAAGAAGCTTCATAGCCAAAGGCTGAGATCATGTCAGCGGTATGTACAGCGGCGCAATAACCCGAGAGGATTGAGGCTAACGGTGATTGTAGTAAAATGGTCAAAAAGATATGACCACCGCAGGACTCGAACCTGCAGCCTTTTGGTGCCTGTGACCGTGACATCACAGATGTGATTGTCACTTGTAGCCGTTGGCGATCGAAGCCAAACGCGCTACCATTGCGCCAGGTAGCCATATTGACGAGGCTCTACGTATAATATGTGACTATCAGTTGATACCTCGAGAGGCGGACTTCGCATCCGCGATTGCTTCGCACTATTGTACGGTCCCGCTTCCAGAAACTCTAGAAGTCAAAACCTGTGCCCACACCGGTTCAGTCAGGATGACTCGTCCACAACCACCGGCGTGGGTTCCTTGTCATGCTCCCCATATTGAGTCTTGACTGGGTAATCTCGGCCTACCATGGTGCTGCAGCTTCCGCTGCAGCACATTTGCACTGGTAGATGCCGTAACGCGCGGCGGGGTACTTAAGGATACATGTTGCGCCTCGAAGACCTCCAACCAACCCAAACTACAACTATCACCCTTTGAACTCATCAAAACCACTGGTGAGTGTGGTAGCTTTCCCGCCTTTAGTTTTGCAACGTGCACGCAACGGTACCGTTGCAGGACGGGAGGTGGTCGGTGCATATATGACATCATGATACTCACCTGTTGTACAGCTTAACAATTAGATCTATATCACAAATTATGCATCTCGGCCAAGTCACCCACTACCCAACACGACAACCTGAAGAATGGGCAACAGGCGGAGGTATGAGCAGCTGAGCTATAACTATTCAGAACGTCAGATCCAAAGACGACTGACACACTGTTGTAGAACCAATGACCAGCAGGCAGCAGTACGCTCTCAATCGCGCCGCTGCCCATGCCGCCGTCGATCTTGCATTTCTCCATTCGAATGGCAAGAACGATCAGGCCGTTACGAAGGCGGAGGCCTCCGCCCTTCTGAGGGACATGCGGAACGGCACACGGCCCTCGGACGAGTATATTGACGCGCTAGGTCGCGATCCCGACCCCGTACGTTGCCGCCTCTATCCTCCAAACACTAGTCTTGTAGTACTCACTAGTTAAAACCTTTTTTATAGCGCGTCATTTTGCCGCACCCGAGCAAGTGGGTGCGCTGCCATGAGAAGCCAACGAAACACCAGATCGCGTGGCTCAACCGCCTGATCGACATGATCGGCGATATTCCTAGTTCTAAGAAAGTAGACGCGCTGGAGAATATCACGTTGGGGCAGGCTTCGTTGCTAATCTGTCGTCTACGAAAGCGAAAGAAGTGGTGGGGCATCAGGGCGAAGAAGAAGAGGAAGGTTTTCCAGGACATCGTTGACGGTGTCCGGCATGACCTCCCTGCGCCAGGTGAAGACTGACCGCCACCAACAACTTTGAACTTACGTAGTGCGCCATATGCTGTCTTGATTCTCATGTGTAATAATATGTTGTTCACTCATACTGTCTTTGCGTGTGCAACCCTCTTGCGAAGAGCCGGGTGGCGACGGAGAACTACACGGTGCGTAGAAGACCGATGAAATTTGAGCTTGTGATAAGATATGTACAACCGTTCCTGATAAGCTAGAAATTGGCCTCTGCCTACCGCCACCTTCTACATTGAGAGGGCGCGTCCTCGTCCGTCGTTCCCTCTGTGTTGTCGGCCTCCCGTTCGAACGTCCGAGCCCGCGGGTGAGATGATAGAGCAGAAAGCGCGAGAACTCGAGACAGAAAGAAGATGCCAAATCGAGAGAGCTTACAGGCAGCGTGAGCGCGAACAAAGACAGACATCAGATCCGGTAGATGTTGAGAGCGACGTGGACAGAAGGAACGAGAGATACCGTGAGATGCTGCAGAAACACGGATTAACGCGCGGTCATGTGATCGCGTCATCAGTCGCGTCTCGTCGCGCCTAGTTCTTTTCTTCTCCTTGACAGCCAGGTGTGCATACACGATCGCAAGATGATCTTAATGCCGTCCCAAAGGCATTGCACGCGAATGGCCTGACAAGTAGGTGTCCTTCCGCGAACTCCCCTGTACACCACTTGACGACGCTGGCCCGCAACACGGATCTATGACTAGGTTCGTGCTATTCGAGTCAGAATGACTCGACCTCGTCCAGGCTACTAGGGTTAATTTACAGCACGACGGGCATCGCGCGCCCGGAATTTGCGTTTGCTTAATCATCGGTCACTAGGGTGCTGCAGCAATCGCTGCAGCACGCAGGGATGCCGTAACGTATGGCGGAGTACTTAAGCGTACACCACTAGCCTTTGGAGCCTCCAACCACCCATACCACGACTGTACCTTCTTAACCTGGCTCACACTACTAGTGAGTGTTCTCTCCTCTTCGTTTCTGCTTTGCACGCGACTGTGCGAAGTTGAATGCGATGGATGACGTCATGGCGCTTACTGACTGTGCAGTTCGACGGTCCGACATCATGCATCACACCTCTACGGCTTTCTACCCAGCTCACGCACCCGAGCAATGGGCCACAGGCGGAGGTATGTACTACAGCAGACCTGATTTTAATAGCCAGACGTAGCTGATGCGTTGATTCAGAACTGATGACCACCAACCAGCGGGCTGCTCTCGATAGCGCTGCTGCCCATGTTGGCATCGACATCCCATTTCTCCAGCCTGAGGACGCCAACGGCCAACGCGTGACAAAGTCCGAGGCATCTCCCCTCTCACCGATATGTGGAAAGGTACGCGGCCCTCGGACGAGTACATCGACGCGCTGGGTCGCGATCCCAGTCCGGTACGTCACGTCTATCCGTTGTGTATGTGATATTCATCTCCTATTCTCGTCGCAGTACACCCTTCCGCCGCACTCGACAGAATGGGTGCATCGGCACGAATGTCCTACCAGGCACCAGCTAGCATGGTTGGATCGCCTCATCAACGCCATGGGCATCCCCCAAGCTGTCAAAGCGGATGTTCTCGNAAAAAATTTCTTTCGGGCAGGCGTCCTTGTTGATTAGCAGGCTACGCGAGGAGAAGAAGAATGTGCGCTCGAGTGCGGAGGAGAAGAGGATGGCCTTCCAGGACGCTGTTGGTAGCGTCCGGCGCGAGCTCCCCGCGCCGGGCGAAGATTGACCGTCACTAGCGTGCTCTGTCTGTGTATCTGCTCCACTCCACTTCATCGGGCCCTGTATGCTATAGTTCTATGTAATACCTCTTTGAATCCACTTGTGCTCGAGTTCCTACCCAGGAACGCGGACAGGTAACATAGCACGGCGCGTCATGTGACCGCGTCTGATTGTATGCGCGAAAGTTTGAAAGTTCGCCATGCGAAAAGTGAATCTCGCCGGACTCCGCATAGCCTGCGGTTGCCAAATGTAGTCAAGCTTCCAACTGCGTTGTGGGCGCATCGTTCGCCTTGGTGCTATACCGTATAGTGCATCTCTCTCCCATCTCCTCACGTCTGCGCTTCGTCAACAACTGGGGCTTTGGGTCGGGGTATTGACATGTCTCTAGAATTTGCTTGTTTGCCAACACAGCTGCATGATATTGGCGATGACGGTCTCTGCACACGCTTTCTACCTGTTGCTGGGCCCATCGGATACTCACAGACAACATCAATCATTCCAGCACTATGTTCTGGTCTCGTGAACAGGTGCTGCTTTCTAGGCATCAAGCCTCCGTTGATTCACTCTGACTCAGTGCAGATGCGCGCGTCCTTGTAGCGCGCCACAGCCGATCCGGACAGCTTCTAGTGTCCAGCTGTGCGGATTCAGACTTTACGAGGAAAGACCGACATCCAGAGTGCTGCAGGGTGCTGCAGCGAATGCTGCAGCAAATGATTGACGCCGTAGACATGGCGGGGTATAAGACTGCGCGCCGTTAGGCCCTCAAGCCCTCATCCCACCTATATCACAACCACTCGGAACCAATCTCTCAATCACACTCGCAATCAAACCAGTGAGTTTGTGCCAGCTCGCGCATCGAAGACGCTATGATACTAATAGACGATACTGGGCTTAATAGTGAACCTACCACTCTTAAACAATATGACCAACGGCTCGACGGAATTCTACCCGATCCCTCCTCCTGAAGAATGGGCTACCGGCGGAGGTACGTACTCCGTCAGCATTCACTTTCAGGGCAATCTGATTGAACACGAGACGTCAGAACCAATGACCGCGAGGCAGCGGGTCGCTCTCGCCAACGTCGCCGCGCACGACCGCATTGAAGTCCCGTTCCTCGAGGCTGAGGACGACAACGGCCAACGCGTTACCAAGGCTGAAGCATACATCCTTATTGCGATGATCCTGGATGGCGTACGGCCCACCAGGGAGTATATGGACGCGCTGGGCCGCGATCCTGATCCCGTACGTTATCTCTACCTATACAAGTCCACACGGGGCCCTAACCGCTCATTCTATACAGTACACCACCCCTCCGCACCCTCGTAAATGGGCTAACCGCAACAAGGACCCGACTGAGATGCAGCTCGCTTGGCTGAATCGGCTCATCGACGACATGGGGATTCCGAACGCTGCCAAGGCAGCTGCACTTAAGGATCTAACTCGCGGGCAAGCGTCTCTCCTCATTGGACGCTTGCGCACGGAGAAGGGTACCATGCGTCGCGCTGCTGAGGAACAGCGAATGGTCTTCCAGAACGCGGTCGACGGCGTACGGGATGAGCTCCCTGGGCCCGCGCCGAGTACAGTGTAGCCGTTTCGGTGTCTTCCAGAGATGTATTGATTGTATCTTACTGGTCTACTTAGCTATCTATGTACGCGCTGGACGCTGAACGTTGCAGCCTACTATCCCCGTTCACAGAGTGCTCAGCTCGAACGCGTCTCTTCGCGTCGGCCATGTCGTATGAGTCATGTGACCGTGTGTCAGTACAGCCAACACGCGCAGCCGCGCGCCCTGCTATCGCCGGCTGCGTCTGGAGCCTCTTTCGTCTGCTACCACCACCATACTGTTGGAGCTCATCCATAGGTCTTTCTAAGAAGCATTTCAACTTCTCTCACTAGCATGCATCGCGCTCTCCACTGGTCTGCATCATTGCTGCTCACAGTACTGGCGTCCAGCGTCTGTCTTACGCACGCTCTACCGTCTATCCTGAGCCCGAATGCCTCGAGCGTTTGGACGGCAGCGAGTGTTCAGTCAGTTGTCTGGTACGTCTTCTATATTTATGTGGTGTCCCTTTGAGATTGATGCTTATATTCAATTGCCACGCAGGGATATTGGGGAGCCAGACATCTCTCCGAATGCGCATGGCCGTGTTGTCTTGGGCTATATCGATCCCATCGCCGACGAAGGTGGTTTCTATGAGTATGATGGTGAGTATGATTGATGATCATAACCTTGTATAACACGAATATTATGTACTTATGCACGACGGACACGTCCACAGATCAACCGCTCTCCGACGACCTCCTCGTCTCAGAGGGTATCATCGACGTCGTAGTTCCTACTGCCCTCCCCAGCGGTCGCTACTACTACTGCGTTCTAAGTGCATCCACACACTCTCGGGGATATCGCTGAGTCCTAACCTATCGTGAACGCGCATTGCTGCCCAGTCGTTGGAGACGCCCGGACTCGGAGCGAAGTATTCTCCATCGACAACCCTGTCAATCCGTCGACGTCGACAGCAAAAGTAGTATTTCCCTCAACACTCTCGGTAGGCAAAGCTCCACCTAAGAACGTGAGTGATGCCAAATAGCACTGTCATATTACCCTGACGCCTGCTGTATCGCCTTTCGGGACCGCGCCGTCCGCAACACAGTCTACCAAGGGTGGAAGAAGAATACGGCCGGAATTTGTAGCCGGTCTGGCCTTTGGGTCGCTAATGTTCTGCTACGTCCGCCCTCTGTCGCGCTTGATCATACGTGTACTCACGGGCGAAGAACCGACGCGAACGCTGCCTGCCACGACTAGTGATCAAGACACGGATCAAAGTACGATGTTACTGGACAAGGCGAACAAAAGTAGGGATTGACGGGAAGAGAGCGGTGGGCAAAGGAGGATGGGAGTCGCAGCATGCGCGGCGATCACACATGTCATGCCCTCAGGGCACAGAGCGTGCCAGACAAACCTAGGAACTCATTTCCGCGCGACAATCTGTCTATCTGCTTGAGCGATGCTTGCATGACACTGCGCTTGACGCGGACGACTCCCTGGACGGTATACGTTCTCCGAGAATTCCTCTCTCACCCCGCGATGCTGACGCTGTATGCAGAAGTGTATCCTACCATCGTGGGCACGAGTTCCGCCCTAAAGGCACTTTCTCGTCAGGTCGATCGTTCTGTCACCGCCGCTTCGCCCATGTGTCTTCGGCCGGGCTCAGGATGGAGCTCTCAAGGACACAATGGACGCTATGTGGACGCTTGAGGCCACTGCCACTAGCCTATAAGTCCAAGCCAGCTTCATGCCTCATCAAACCGCACGAGTCCCAGGTCCATTGCGAACAACGTTGACACCACGATGTACTCACTCGTCGCTGCAGCGTCCGTCATCTGCACTCTCGTCCTCGCCGCTGCGCCCTCTGCGACAGCTGTCAGCCTTCCTAGGGCGGCGGCGTCCTTGCCCATCCTCGCGAAACGCCAGATTGTCGCGCCTTCTCATGGATTCACCGCCGAGCCAGCGAACTCGAGCATCATAGAGGGCGGAGCGGACTTCGACTTCCTGTACTACAACTCGAACTATTGCCATTCGGGATACAGCCAGATCTCGGTGTATCTGTCGACGAGCGCACCGACGGACGGGGATGTGACGAACGAGGGCGGGCTGGCGGATGGGAGCTACGTCGTCGATTTTGGGACGTACTTGATTGCGAACTTTGGTGAGTCTTCGAACCTGTGGGCGGTGACGAGGATGAGATACAGCACTAATGCTGACGGCATCACATTACAGGACTTCCTCCTATGCAGCCGACGCCCCCGCCGACCCTCGCCATGCCAACTCTCGACGACATTGTTTCAGGCACGACGTTGTTCTTCTCGGTCGTCGAGACCTACAATGTCTGTCCGGTAAGTGATTGATGTCTCTGAGCTAAATTTTGACTCGTCGCTGACATTTTGGCGTTTTGCCATCTACAGGGCCACATCGAATTCGAGTATGGGCTTGAGACTACGACTATAATTTATGATTAGCACCCCAAGTACCCTGAATCCCTGATGTTACAGCGGCGAAAGGAGAATGAATCCTCAATCTTGCATTGAACTGAGAATACGCCTTGTGTTCAATGTTGGTGTTTGAACCTCGGCGTGTATCTACGAGTAGAGACTCGGAGTACACGACACGTATCTCCGAGTAGCCCAACCTGGGCACTTGACGTTGCAAGTGTGCAGTATGACACCCCGTGGACATACACCGTCTCGACAGGAATCTTTCGATTGGATTTGCGGGGCATACTGTCATAGTACAAATCGAGTATACACCACGTATCCCGGGTTGACCACATGGATCGAACACGCTGTAGCATCCGTCCAGTATGAAGTCCATTACCGAGGCCGCAGTGAGGCGGAAGCAGACGAAGAATGACGTTGCTTCATGAGCACTATGAGCTGGTATGCGCAAGCAGCACAGAAATCACAACCCTCATTTGCGAGATGGACGCACCAGAAGGCGGACACAGGGGCCGAGTGCGCATGTGCGCCCTTGACGTAGTAGGTTCCGTGTGTCGCGGGAACCTCGATCGTTTCTTGTCCCCTATGCAGCGAGGAGGGAAAGGATTGGGGTTCCCCGGAGGATAGAAAAGGGACTGGGTCGCAGTCCTCGTTGCTTTTATCCCCACCGACCATCTGCGAATCACCCATACAACACAAGATGCAAGTCGAATTCATGCGTCCCCCGGAGGAGTGGGCTACAGGCTGGGGTGCGCTTTCCCGTGCACCATCCTCATGAACGTTCTCGACACGACACGCGCTTACCGCTAGCTCAGAACCGATGACGCCCGCACAGAGAGAGGGGCTCATCAGCATGGCCATCTACTGCGCGATGGACGTGCCGTTCCTCTTCAATGCGAACCAGAACGGCCAGAACGTGACGAAGGCCGAGGCGAGCGCCCTCATCGGAATGTTGCAGGACGGAGGGCGCCCGTCGACGGAGTACCTGAACTCTCTGGGACGCGATGCATTCCTGGTACGCATCCTCGTCCTTGGGATTTTCCACCATCGTCCGGACGGCTGAATGGCGGACGTGCAGTTCGGCCCGCCCCCGCCCCCGCAGTACTGGCACGGTCGCCACGGCGAACCTACCGGGGAGCAGCGGGCGTGGATTACCCAGCTCGGCACGAGGATGGGCATCCCGATGGACCTCGTCCAGGGGGCGCTCGCCAACTTTACCTGTGGACAGGCCTCGTTGCTCCTTGGAAGATTGAGGGAGGCGGGTGGGCAGATGAGAAACGTTGCCGACCCGAGTGCATGGTTCGAGAATGAAGTGCGCGAGGTGGAGGACGAGCTGCCTCGTTCGATCGAAGTTGAAGAAGACCCCAGCGAGCTCGAGGAAGCGATGGCTGACATCGACATAGACTCAGAGGCCGACACAGACGAGGCCGACTTTGTTGAAGTCGCTGCCGATGTCGAAGTGGAAGGCTGATGCGCCTTTGTTCTCAGCGTGTACGATATGCAGCACGAAGGATCTGGAGTTCGAATCAGCCATTTCATATGTATACATTATACGCGGTCTTACTCGGAATAAGCAACGCGCGAGACGCTGTATATTTGCAGAGGCTTACCAGGTCTTCGACATACTGCACCATGTCGCGACGTGTCTGAACGTCTCAAAGAGTCTAAGCAAGTCGATATGCAGCAGACACCAAGTAGTCATCAAGCAGACTGTGAGAGCGCAACTTGCAAGCCGATAGATAGCCCAGAGCAGCCTAGCGAGATGTCGGAAGAGTCCACGCGTGAATCTCGACGTCGAAATCTCGGCCGGGCGAAGGAGATACAGGCTCTGCGGAATGCACAGAGGACCGAGAAGATCGACTGTGGGCTCGCGCGGTACCTATCTGTGGCGAATGAAGGCAGCGAACATGGCAACGGTACGTGTCGCTCGATGTGAATCGATAGACAGGCCTACTGTCCCAAAGTTAAGTACCGGGACACCGGGGACACGAGAGGACGGGTCAAGCCAGCGAGATGCTCTTAGGATGCACTAGACAAAGAGAGCCCCAGTTGTGATCCGTGGGATACGCATGTACGAGTGCAGACTCGAGACTCGCATCGACCATGCAGAAATGAGCGTTGGTTGCCACCGGGAAGGTGTTCGTCGCATTATCGAAAACGAAGCCAGATTAACGACGTTGCTATACGAGACCTAGTTCGCCATATGAGCTGGTATGCGCACATTCACGAGATGGAACACACCAAAAGGGTCGATACAGGGGTCGACTGTATCTTCGGCCCCTTGACGTCGCAGGCCTTGTGTGCCATGGGTCCCCGATCGATACTTGTCCCCTATGCAGAGAGGCTCGTGCCCCACGAACCAAGAGCTAAAGCTCGTCCGAGTACAGGATAGAAAAGGGATGGGACCGCGGTCCTCGTCCCTCGTCCGCTCAAGCCTCTGCTTCGTCTTCCCAACACCTGTCGACGAATATCCCGCGCAACACAACATGGCCTTCGCCTTCATCCGACCTCCGGAGGAGTGGGCCACGGGAGGCGGTAGGTTGCCCCACGCACCGGGGACTTCTCCCGATGCGACACACGCTCAGCTCTTACCTAGAACCGATGACGGGGCCGCAGGGAGGCAAGCTGCGCTATATGGCCGCGATCCGCTCGCTGGACATACCTTTTGTCTCCCGGGCCAACCACAACGGCCAAAACGTCACGAAAGCGGAGGCGAGCACCCTCATAGGGATGATTAAGGACGGGGTGCGCCCATCGATGGAATATCTGGATTCTTTGGGACGCCTCCCTTTCCTGGTACGTATCGCTGTTGAGGACGTGTCGCTGTTGGGCGTAGGATCCTAAACGCCCGACGTATAGTTTGCGCCTCCGCCGCACCCGCGGTATTGGCATGATCGCCACGGAGAGCCTAGCGCAGAGCAGATCGCATGGATTATCCACCTCAKCAGCACTAGGAGGGGCATTCCGATGGACCTCATCCAGGGAGCGCTCGCAGACATAAGCCACGGACAAGCCTCGTTGCTCATCGGGAGGCTGAGGAGGAATGGGTATATCAGAAACAAAGCCGACCGGAATGCGCGGTTTGTGAAGCTAGTGCGAGCGGCGAAGGAGGAACTGCCTCGTCCTATCAAGGTTGAGGAAGACGCCAGCGAGGACAAGATGGCCGACGTAGCCTCAGACTCAGAGGCTAACTATGGTGAAGTCTCCGCCGAGGTCAAAGTCGAAGACTGATGTGCCGATGTCGTCAGCGTGTACGATTTGCAGTACGAGGGACCTGAGATTAGCCGTTTCCCGTGTACAGGATGGTCTTGCCAGAAACAAGCACGAGTCGTACCACGATGAGCAGGATATCGCAGATTTGCAAAGGTTGCCAGGTGTTTGACATACCAGTACATCAGCGCAGACAGCCCGCAGGTCAATGTATCATGTCGCGACATATGTGAACGCTTCAGACAGGTTTAACAAGTCAGCATACGACAGATGGCAATGAGTCGTCGAACATGGCATGAGAACAGAAGCCAATAGCTGCACGACGCGTAGGTTGAGCCCCAAATATTGCAGAGTCGCGCTGGGCATGAGAACAGACAGCATCCAGGGCGGCGAGGAGGGACAGGTGACCAGACGGCGACAAGCTCCGTGGAGGATGTGGATGAGGAGATGGGCGTTGGAGAAAAGCACATGGACGTTCCGGTCGAGGTCCGGGTCGGGGCTCGGGAAGACGGCGAGTACATAAGCGGACGCGCGCTCGCTGCCAGCGACGACAACGACAGGCTGACAGACGACGACGAGCACGCGGTCGACCACAGCATACTCGCTCTCCTTGACGGCGGACACTGCGACGTTCTCACTGCATTCTCATCAACTCCGGTATCAATCGCGACATATCCTCAGAGCCTCTACAAAAGCAGACAGCATGGCCTCGTCTCTCCTCCGTCTCCGCACTCCCCTCGCCTCCTCTGCCGCCGCCGTCCTCCGCAACCACCGCGCACTCAGACACGCCACCCCCCTCAGCGTCCGCCTCATGTCCACCGAGAAGCAGTACGAGTTCATCCTCACCTCCCGCCCCGCAGACGGCGTCGCCCTCATCACCCTCAACCGCCCCAAAGCCCTCAACGCCCTCTGCACGCCCCTCTTCAACGAGCTCAACGAGGCCGTCAAGGCCTTTGACAACGACGACAGCGTCCGTGCGCTCGTCCTCACGGGCAGCGAGCGTGCCTTTGCCGGTGAGTCCTGCGCAGCAGTGCGTCATGGAGAGCGCGCGTTGAATGCGGGGTAATAGCCGGTGCCGACATCAAGGAGATGAAGGACAAGGAGTGTATGTCCAGTCCATTCGTTCAGTATTGTGTCTGAGATTGTTGAACGTTGGCTGTATGCAGTCTCTGAAGTCTTCAAGGGCAAGTTCCTCGAGAGCTGGAGCCTCCTCACCACCATCCGCAAGCCCATCATCGCCGCCGTCAGCGGTTACGCGGTAAGTCATCCGCTTCACTCTCTCCTTTAGCAGAATGGCTGAGTGCACGCAAAGCTCGGAGGAGGTTGCGAGCTCGCTCTCATGTGCGACATCATCCTCGCCTCCCCGACCGCCACCTTCGGCCAGCCCGAGATCAACATCGGCGTCATCCCCGGCGGCGGAGGCAGCCAGGTGCGTCTCCTCTCCACCACACAACCCTCCGCGCCTCTTACTCACGCAATGCACCGAATGGCATGCAGCGCCTCGCCCACGCGATCGGCAAGTCGCGCACGATGGAGATCGTCCTCACCGGGCGCAACTTCAGCGCGCAGGAGGCCGCGGACTGGGGCATGGTCTCGCGCGTCGTCCCCGCCGAGGAGGGCTCCGTCGTCGATGCGGCGGTCAAGATGGCCGCGGTGATCGCGAGCAAGAGCCAGATTGCCGTCCAGGCGGGCAAGGAGGTCGTCAACGCCGCGTACGAGCAGAGCCTCCAGGAGGGCCTGAGGTACGAGCGCAGGGTGTTCCATTCGCTGTTTGCGACGAAGGACCAGAAGGAGGGTGAGTGCCGCTCTTTTGGTTTCTTGTGTGTATGTGCGTTGGGATTTGGGAGCTGATGTGAGTGGTGATAGGTATGTCCGCGTTCGCGGAGAAGAGGAAGCCGACTTGGACGCACTCGTGAGGAGTCTGGTGAAGACGTCGAGCTTAGGAAAGCTATGGGCGGTGCTCGTCTCGCGAAACAACATGTATTTGTATATGCTCATCATGTATAGGAAGGATGAAAATTGGAATATTGTTGGATGCGACTGGTTGGTGTGATCTTGAAAGTCCTGAAGACGTGCGCAAATTCTTCCAGCATGCTCTCCCGATGAGGCAGGAAGACTCGATGGTAGAACACCAATACGCCGCATGCATGCCCAATCCACTACATAGACAACAACCAAGGAAGTACAAGCCGGTGGAAGTGTGTCTACACCCGAATCTGTACAGTATTGACCACATAGACCTTCACGAAACAGCGTACCCCAGTCCGAGAAAATCAAGAAAGCGAGCGTATCAAAGGTCTATCTCGAGCTTGTACCTACTGTACTCCTTACATACGTGGTCCAACCTCCCTTGCGCTCAGCAGTCGCGCGCACTGTACAGCTTTCAACAACCGTGATGATCGTCGTGCTTGTGGCAAGGCTGCGGCGTTGGAGTGGCCCGATGGTAATGCTTTGAACTCGAGTGCGAGGATGAGTGCGAGGACGAGTGCGAAGTCGAATGCGAATGTGAAGTCGAAGAAGACGACGAACCTGGTGTGGATGCACAGAATAAGCGATGTATATACGGTAAGGAGCGTCGGACGGGAGGTAGACAAGCCAGGAAGTTTTGAATGAGGGAAGGGACCGTGGCGAGAATGAGGGGTGGTGTGTGTACTAACAGCTCGACTTCCCGCTCTTTATGAGGTCTGCAAGACGCTCCGCGAACGCGTAGATGGCTGCTTGCGGGTGCGCCGCAGGGATGAACGGCTACACAAGCAAGTACGAAACGAGCCATGGTCAGCTCGGACTCCCATCGCAAAGACTCAACGGCGCGGTGGACGTACCAAAACGCTCGCATCCATCACGCGCAGGCCGACGACGCCTCTGACGGTCATGTCCGGGTTGACGACGCTGTTCGCGCTGCTGTCCCCGCACTTGCCCATCCGCGCGGTGCCCGTGGGGTGCCAGATCGTCGACGTCTGCGCGCGCGCCCACGCGTCGAGCGCGTCGTCGTCCGTCACGTCCACGCCCGCGAACGGCGCCGCGGGCCCGGTGAGGAACCCGGTCCATGTCGGCGCGGAGGCGAAGCGCACGGCCGAGCGCACCGCGGCGCGCATCGCGGCGAGGTCAAACGCCGTGCTGAGGAAGTTGGGGTCGATCGTAGGCGGGGCGAAGGGGTCGGACGAGGAGAGCGTCACGCTGCCGCCTGTGGAAGGAGTTAGTTTAGTAGCACGAAGGCCGGGATAGAGAGTGGAGGGGAATGGGGGTAGGACGTACGGGAGGTGGGCGTCACGATGATGGTGAGTATGGTCATGAAAAAGCCCGTATACCGGCGCAGCTTGCGTGTACGATAGGAAGCCAGGCTAGAAGACCAGAGGCCGGGTATTCAGTTCAGATCCCATAGCACCCTGCGATAGGTTACAGAGATGCGCACCACGACGAGGAACTCAAAGTGCGGCGAGAGCGGGCCCGCGCTCGGGTCCTGCACGGTCTTGAAGATGCTGTCGTTTGCAGGCATCCGGAGCCAAGTGACGTGGTTCTGGCCAGGGGTGACCATGACGCCCATGCGCTCCGCGATCCACTCCCCGACGAGGTCCCCTGCGAAGGTCGCGTTGCGCGAGAGGTTCTCGATCAGGTCGTCGTCCGCCGTCGCGACGCCGAACTGGTTCGTGAGCATCGGGTGGTCGACGAGGTTCTGTCCGACCGCGGGGATGTCGAGGATGGGAGTGATGCCTTGCGCGCTGAGGGCCGACGCAGGCCCCAGCCCGGAGAGCATGAGCAGCTGCGGGGTGTTCACTGCTCCGGCGGCGAGGATGACTTCCTTGGTCGCGTTCAGCGCGAAGAGCGGCGCTGTGTGTCAAGTATGTCAGAAGACACTCAGAGACGTTACTACGAGTGGGGCACATACCGGTGCTCGACTGCGCAAACTGCACACCACGGAAGACGGGCTGACCGTTCTGCGTGCCTGTCTTGATGAGCTTGGTGACCGTGGTGTCGACCAAGACGTCCAAGTTGTCGCCGTCGATGACGGGTTGGACGTACGCCACGGACGAGCTCACGCGTGCGCCTCCTCCGAGGGTGCCCTGGAGCCAGCCTGCGCGCCCACATCAGTCAGTCAGTCAGCGGTACCCTGCCATTGTACAGCTTGACATAGGAAGACACACCAACTCCGATGGGCTTCCCGTTGTTCATGTCGACGTTGAATGGGAACTCGTTCGGGAGCTCTTGGGTGACCTGCACGACGTGTGGGTCGGGCGGGAGCGACGCGCCTGGGACGCTGATGTTGAGCGGACCCGACGTGCCGTGTATGCTTGGGTCAACCTCGCCCTGGGTGTTGTGGCCATCGACAGGCGGGACGAGGCGCTCGAGCTGAGGCGTTCCACGCGAGGGACTGGGTCAGTATGGCGCACAAGGCGGACGAGTACTGACACTCGTGCTGACCTTCTTGAAGTAAGGCTCGATTGAGCTCCATGAGTAACCAGAGTCGCCGGTCACCTCGGCATACTGGTTGAAGTCGTCCTCAGACCCGCGCGTGTAGATCATGAAGTCTACAAAGTACAGCATCCCGTCAGCTCTGCAAGGAACCATCGCGCGTGATATGGCGAGACTCACTGATGCTCGAGCTTCCCCCGAGGACACGGCCGCGCGGATACTGGATGACGCGCTGGTCGAGCGAGGACTGCGGCACAGTCGTATAGTTCCAGTCCCACAGCTGATTGGGCTGCAGCTGCGACGAGAGCAGCGGGACTTCGATCGGCAGCACGCCCGCATCACTGCGAAGAAAGGGAGGATCACGCGCGGTCGTCAGCNTTTTTTTGTGCACGGTCACCGCGCGAGCTCAAGGCAGCGTGCGAGAGGGACGTGGAGGGCGTACTTGGGGCCGGCTTCGATGAGGAGGACGTTCGTCCCCGCGACCTCTGTTAGACGCTTGGCGAGGACGCTCCCGCCGGGGCTCGCGCCGACGATGATGTAGTCGTACGCCTTGTTCGCGGGCAGTGTAGCGGGGTCCGTGTAGAGCGCACCACGCGCCGCTTGTGGCAACGTCGCGACCGCGCCGAGGAGCGCGAGCGTCGCAAACGCACGCAAGCTGCTGAAGCGCGAGGTGCTCCGCATGCCGGGACCCTGAGTTTGACCGCGGTCTGCTGTGGGAGCCATATTCCGTTATTAGACCTAATGTAGAGTGAGGGCCGTGCTCTGTACAGGACCGACGAGGACGAGAGCAAGATGAGTGTAAAGTTGAAGGAGGAAGAGAAGGCGAGCACGTACGAAGCGAACGATGTGAGTAGGTCGCACCTCAACCTACCCGAGTACTGGGGCAGGGACGCCGAGCAAGAGGTGAGGGAGGGTGATGAGAGCGTGCATCTGAGAGGAGGAGTTGATATATGGGGAGATGTGCGCGCACGGTGCGTCCCTGAGCACTGCTGAAAGTAGCTCGCGAGCGGCCTNGGGAGAGTGAAACGGATAGGTTAATTAACCGGGAGGACTCGCATCGCAAATCGCCATCGCAAGGGACGGGGGGGACCGGTGGACGCGGACGAGCGGGCGACGGTGTTGAGGCGGACGACGGGCGTCCATCATTCCCATCTGCCAAAGGGCGGGTGCCTCTCCCAGGGCGAGCAGATAGAACTCAGTGCGAGTGTTGTCTTCTTCATCGTGGCGTCAGTCTTGGAGGTGAGTGGATGTCGGTCGATCCAAGTGCGATCACGGCTTTGTGACCTCCCCGAGTCTCAAGCGCTTGGTCTTTTTATTGCCTTGTAGTCAACGTTCAACGTCGAACTTTGGTCCTGTGCGTGCGACGTCGTCGGGCTACCATCGCTAGCGGGTGGACAGCGAGCGGCCTTAAGGATGTGGCGACCTGGTCTTGTCGTCCTCGAGACGGTGGCATGCGCAGCGAAGGACGCGATGAGCGTAGCGGGATCGACGGTGTACCGATGGATGGCCCAACATCAACGCAGCAACGCCGCCTTCCCGTCCTAGCGCCCTCCTCCAGTTTCACATCAACCTCCAAGATAGACACTCGAATGCGCGGATGTTGTGGAGGTACGCACTCTGAGTGCGAGTGATGGATGCATCAGGCGTGCAGGCTGAACGCACGCGGTGCGATCGAAGTGAAATGGGTGTGTAATGCGATAGACCCGCTGCCGTCGTTTCGAAAGTCTCGCTGTTTGGATGAGTATTACGCTGATGATTCGCTAGAGGTCTCAGTGACGCGTTCAGAACAAGCACACAGCTTCAAGGCCCAAAACCGATCAGAGTATGATAGGGCAAAGGTCAATGAGTGAGTACGGTGCTTGGGCTTTCGTAATCGCGCGGCGGGTGCGCATGCGAGGTTCGAATCGCATCAACACCGCAGCCGTGTAGCAAGCAGACAGGGTGATCCTCGCGCGTTCCATCGAAGGATACCAACGAGCATACAAGACACATCCGGCGATGCGGACTGTATGATGTGCATCAGCGACGGCCCTGCCCAGGACTTCTTGTTTGTAAGTTATGGGATGACCGGAAGGTGTTCGGATGGAGGGACTCACGCTTGCAGCCAGAATCACCGTCGGAGGAAGGGAGGGTGCGATCATGCCCATCTTCTTCCTGATGATGTAGAAGGCGTTCTTGGAGCTTGCTGCGTACACACTCTCACACGAATGTAGACATGACGTAGGCGGTCGCAAGCTTGAACTCGTTCCAATGCGACCATCGCGGGGGAATCGGCGGTCCGTTTTGCACGATTGGGATCTGACACGGTGGTAAGCAGCGACTGACTTCACTTAGACCGATATCCACGGATGATGTACCTCAGTGTCATTAGGTGTGTATGTTGCCACCAGCACATGCGCACGTGAAGCGGCACTTGTTCAATGTCAACGAGGCTACAGCCTCAGGGGGCGAGGCGCCACTGCCCTGCTTCTGAAACATTGAACGGGATGCCAGTGATTTATCGAGCTCACACTCGCATCCGGAGTCGCAGCCGATTCATCCGCAGCCTTCGGCACGCTCAAGTCCACAATATAAGATGGACGGCGCGTGCCACAGAGTCAAACTCCAAACCTCAGAGGTGCAGAGCTAGATGGCGCAGATGGTGACGGGTGATCTCGGTGGACCCTAGTGGCTGGTGGTGACACGCGCAGCGATGTAACGGATGTCGCTCGCAACTCGATAGCTTCAAGTGAATGTTTTCAGCATCAACCAGACTAGGGTGACTTCTCGACTGACCTTCAACAGTTTGACTTAACGCACGTACGGCAAACGTTGATGGCCATGTGTGCCAACACAGAGATAGCCAATACAATCTGACGACAATCGAATGAGTACAAGACATTGAGGGCTAGGGAGAGATTGCATACCTTGCTTGCCGGTCGTGGATTCCCGCTGCTCAACCATCCTATCAATTTTGGGAACAAAGTGACATATTCCTGCGTTCTCCACCATCTGTACAGCCATAAGCAGCAAGTCAACGAGCAGTTGCGTGTGGACGCTGAACGTGTATAGTATATCATCTGGTGTTATAACGCTGCACCCAATTCTGCCCTCTAATGTATGGGTCGAAGAGTCACGAGGAATCGTACCACAGCACTACCGACCGGACGACAATGACCGTTGAACATAACGCGCACGCGTTCGGGGCAAATTTCATGATTACTAGTCCATGAACCATCCTCCGGAAACATTGACCGATTGGCCTGCAGCGGCAACATCAGCCAGATCCGTGTCTCGAAGAGGATAGAAGCAGTGGCCGATACTCACCCGTGATATAGTAGGACTCGGGACGAGCAATGTAAGAGACGTAGCTGGCAATTACCTCAGGCGTTGCTGGCTTGATTCCGGGGGGCATACCAGTAAGCTGAACAAATTCCTTCAGTACCCTCACCCAGTTGGATGACACACGCAATTTGTATCCCCATACCTGAGCCACCGTAGAACCCGGTCCCCCATTCGTGTCATCGTCATCATGCAGGCCTGCCGCCTTTGCTTGTAAGCCAGCTCAGGGTGTCCTCACAAGAGGACTGTTACGTACACATCGCAGTCAGAATAATGCCCGGACAATAACAGTTGACGGTGATATCGTGCGTACGCAATTCCACGGCTGCAGGGCGTCGCCAACGGGTCAGCACAGTAAGTCATTCTGGCGCGGGTACATACACTGACCTGCGGTTTGAGCCAGTCCTCGCACGGCGAACTTGGATGCACAATATGCCCCTGCCTGCGGAAGACCTTGATAATCCACCGAATGGAGATGAGATCGGCTGGGCAGGAGTTCGAGGCTGGTCGCTCTACATACCTTGCTTCCCGGCTGCGGAAGACGCGGCTACACAGTACCATATGTTACATTCAATCGAGTCCGCGTGAGCTGAAATCTGACCAATGATACGTCCTCCACGACCTTGTGCGATCATTTGGCGAGCAGCATGCTTGATCGCTAGCATGACGCTCCGCGCATTCACAGACATTATCTTCTCCCACAAGTCTACTGGGGTGTCTATGATGGTAGTAGCAAAGGTGGCTATTCCTGCGTTTGCCACCATCTATTCCGTCATGAGATTCAATGAATTATAAGTCCTGTGTGGCTGGAAGGCTGATACACTGAACGACTTACAACGTCTAGCCCTCCCAGTTCCCCAACAGTGACTTTGACCACTGGCATATCCACTACTTCGCCCTCGTTGGATGCATCTCCGCAGACTGCGAGGGCGCGCCTGCCCTTGGCACGAATAGCTTCGGCGACGGCTTGGACTTGCTCGAGCTTCTGCGGCAAGTCATTGAGGGCGATATCTAGTCCATCGTCAGCAAGGCGCATAGCGATCGCTTCTCCAATCCCTTGCGCCGCGCCCGTGACTAGTGCAACTCTGACTTCTGCCATGGCAGGCGAGGGTTTGAGAGGTATCTCCCTCGCGCCCCTGCCGCGGGGCGTATATATACCTTCCTCTGACAGTCTAACGGGACATCACCTGCGCGTACCTGGAAGTGCCGATAGGCTGAAAGCAAATGCGATACTCGTCAATGAGCAAGACTCAGAAATGAGCTTCCTTTTATCGAATAAAACGCTGGTCAGCGAAGGCAGATGGTGGGAGCGTCGTATTGCTTCATACCTTGTAATGCCTTCCTTGTCTCAACGCTGTACGCGTGACTCCACCGAGAAGTTGGGCGGGCCGTGAGGCGGCTTGTTGGAAGGTCAATATGTTGCCGCTTTGCGATGTTATTGGGTTGCTAATCGTCCTCGTTGGACATTTTCGAGTCTGCCGAACCCCGGCATGCGTGGTGCGCAGTGTAATGATACAAATGGCATCCTGTAATGGAACAATGTACTTATACATGCGAGGTTCAACGGCGCCCAGAGAAGAACGCGTGTGCGTATCTGTGCTCCAGGCGCGTTTGAGGAATCGGGTTGGCCCATAGAGCTGCATATATGCGCGCCATTACAGCCGTGGTGGTGGTAGGGCTGCGTTGGGTTGCATTTTGGCGAGCATCCCTGACGCTATCATCCGGCCCGATTGCTTGTCCGTGATCTGCAACTTCTGGTGAGCAAAGACGGCCGAGATTACCAATGTGCGCCAGAGAGAGGGAGTATCGAATGCGGATACGCCTTCGAGGAGATGAGAAGCCCACCTCACACCGGGCAGACATGATGCGCCCGCCGAGCGTCACCGTCCTGCTCGTTACCAGCATACACGTGTCTCTGATGCGTTTTTTGTCAACACTGCGCGATCACGCAGGGGCATATGAGCGTAGTAGGAAGCTCACATCGACGCCGGGGCGTGGAAGAGTACAGACATCGCTTGACTGACGCCGACACCGTTGATGTCCTGCATGAGACCGAGCGCGACGAGGGGTATCGAGGCGCAGCTGTAGTTACGAGGATAGTAGTGTTATGCATGCATCGGAATGATAAGGGGTGAGATGGGAGGCGAGCTCGTGAGTGGGACGTACTTGTCGATGAGGTAGCATATGCAGCCACCGTGCACCGTCCCCGCGCCGTTCAGCATTTCTATCCAACAATATTGAGGTGAGCATTAGGGTAATCCACGCCCCTCCGAAGAGAAACGGGCGCGTACACGGAGAAAAAGCGAGCTGAACTCGAGCGCACACACCTTTACACGCCTGCACCTCCGCAACAACGACGACCTCGACGCGTCCGTCCCGCCTGTCCGAGCTAATCTCCGTGACGCGGATCTGCGCACCGACGGCGTGCGCAAAGCTATCCGTGCTTCCAACACCGTACGCTCCAAGCGTGTTAAGTGTGAGCCGCTTCACTTCGTCTGACGCGTTCCCGGAGACGGCGCGCGGGTCGAGGTAGTCTGGGAGCGCGGCGGGGTCGACCCACGCGCGTGAGGTCGCGAGTTTAGAGGAGAAATTGGCCTTGGAGGGGCCTGAAGGCATAGGTGAGGACGCGTGTTGTATGGTGAGAGGCCGAGTTGATTGCGGGAGAGGAGTAGAGGAAAGACTCGGAGGTGAGCAGGAATAGGAGAATGCGATTCCATTGTGGGCGTGAGAACGGCGTTCGCCGTCCCGTGCCACGAGTCGCGGCCACTCTGGAATTCGTAGAAATCGAATGCAATGAGGGCGGGTTCATACGGACACAGAACCTATATATGTATGGTTATGTACTTACACACAGTATTTCCCATCACTTTTTGTTGCGGAAGGACAGCGTACAGCGTAGAGGAAACGTGCACCAGGACCAAGCAGTCCTCCGTCTCGAGATCTGAATCCTTTGACCCACCGACGAGGTGTCAGTCCTCCATGAGACTGATATTCGCATTGATAGTACAAATAAGGTGCAACGACGTGCCTGAGGATGTTCAGTAATAGACCTTTGCGCGCTGCAGAGCCTGAGGATGATTTCGCAACGTCCGAGTCGTCGTCGGTGGCAGGGATGGTTTAGCGCCCGTGGATCTGCTGCGCTATGCTCACGATCATGTGACCGTGTCTCTTTTGGCCGCCGGCTCGGCTCGGGTACCATCTTTCCGGTGCGCACGACACGAGGCAACTCACCTCCAAGCAGACTCGGTCGAAACAAATTTCATCCTGCACTCCTCTCTTCTTCGGATCTGTATCACTGCGTGGACTCTGCTGGCTTGATTCTTCTCTCTGAAACAGCTCTTCAATTTCAGCGCTGGTTTGGCCCCAGCATCAGAAGGCCCCCATCATCGTGCGGTCGTAGGTCGGCTTTATTTCGACAAGTCGTAGCATGGTCATGGCCAACGTGCGTATCATCAGCTCCTTCACTCTGATTCTCTGCACTGGCCGTGTCTAACCAGCCCTTCCAAGTTTCTAGATCTTTTTCTGGCCAGCCTCAAGCCATACAGTGACGTACCATTTCTGACACGTTCTCTGGGGTCAAGAAAAGACAGAACTACATCAGACCGCAGGACGTCATCCTTCATGCATCTCCACCCCGACATTGAATCTGATGACATACTGATGGTGAACAATATCCCGTGCGCGCACGGTGTATTGGCCCCCGAGAACCACGTACAAGAAGCACGGCCCTGTCATCTGGCATCAACTTGAACGCGAAGAGAGATAGCGCGTTCGGATGGTGCGTAGTCAAATTCGGATAGTTTGTGATTACAACTATGCCCGCGAACTACGCAGAACGCATTATGTGCAGAATCAGTGGATGGTTGTGACGTGGAAGCTTCGAGGGGATTGGGAAGCACCAAGGTTGAGCTGGAGCTTCCCTCTCGCTCGCTCGCTCGTCGGTAAGCTCCGGCTCCCATTCCCAATAACGTGCTTACCCCTGGGCCTTCGCGCTCTTCTTCCATGAAGTTGGCGGTGCTTCGGAGTTCGCGCGGGATGTGTGTAAACATGCACCTTCACCCTCAGGCCAGCGCCCCGGCGGAGTATGTCATTTGGAGAGTAGCAACTGCTGCGATCTCGGGGATGTATTCTGTGAAGCCTCAAGAACTCCTGCTTATCGAATCAACCAACTCTCTGGATCATGACTCNTGACGCGACCGCCATGGCTGGCATGGATGACATGCAGATGACGGATGCTATGTGCCGATAGTGCTGATCCCGCGGCAGTAGTTGTGTCAATTGTCCGTTACGATCCACTTGAGAAGGTGTCGTGCATGCGGTGCTCTGGATACTGCATCTGGTATGCTGCTTGCTACTTTCTTCTCTTCATTGACTCGAAGAAGGTTCGAGGGCGACGGCCGACAGTCGTGCGTCCGCCCCTTGCAGCTAAGAGAATGAACGTCACTGTCGAACACCGGTGTCGCTGCTGTGGAGCTTGAAGCTTTCGCATCGGCGAGGCAGGGCGTATCCCGGATATGCGCGATAGCGTCAGCGTAGTTGCATTCGTTGCATCCGTCGCGCCAATCTTGGGCTTGTGTCGGTGAGAACTCGCGGTCGAGCGCGTTCCTATCATCATCAAGAGGCTGCACGTTCATACACTTACTATTGAGTATCCAGGAACCCGCTCATCACCCCAAATGATAGCTCGATTCAAGCTGAAGGCGTAGTACCCAAAGGAGACCAGTGTTCGAGGTGCGCAGACCGGTCATCGTTGGATAAACGGCCTTACGACATCGCCGGTAAGCACATGGAGGACGTACGGGGCTGTAATCCAAGATACAATCTCCATCAGCGACAAGGGTGCGCATTGACACGCCTTCCATGCAGATCAGGCATCACGGATCCTGCACGTCAGTACCAACGTGCAGTGCTCGTCCAGGAACTGCACGCGCATGTACTGTATGCAGCAAATATGTTGCTGAGAGGCCTTGACTCCCAGTCTTGGGATGAATCCGATGATGCGATTGTAAGAATACTACAGGCGCCGGCCCGCACCAAAGTAGGCGTATCAGAGCGCGCGGCGATGAGGCGGATCTGTTGTGGGCCATTGACACTTGATAGTAGCCTGCAAAGAGAGCTCGGTGAGTACTTGACATTGCCGGAAGGTCGCTCAGGGTCGTTCGTCTTGCTCAAGCGACGAAGAACTACATAGGTACGCGCTCATATGTATTCATTCTGCACTACCTGCTGCGCGAGCAGAAAGTATCATGGATATGATGGGCATTCTGGGCTCACATCGGTAAGTAGCAAGAGTCCACTGGCTGGCGTACCGGTACCGCCACCCATTTGTATAATGTATGGTCGTCTCTTGCGTAGGTTCTGTTATCACGCCTTGGGCCCGGCTGCGGTGCCACCGACTTACGGTGACATCCCGGGCATCTGTTCTGCTCGATGGGAGGTCGCGCGTAACGCACAGACCATATGGGCTCATCGCGCGCGCGTCGCGCGAGGTACCGTCAAAGATGGCCATCCGCATCGCGCGAGTCGGTCCAGGACCCAGCCTCCAGGTGAGAAGACGCGGACCGCCGGTTCGCCATCTCAATTTGTATAGTATTCACTCCTCTCAAGACTTAGATGCGTTTTAGGAACATAGGGAATGACCGGACGAATCATAACCGCTGCCAGACCACATTAGACGAGGCGCAGCGGCGGGATGCCGTTACTAGGTATGAGTCTTGGACGAATGCAGTCTGACGACCCTATTTCGGTCCCTTTACAAGGCACGAGAGCCCGAGACGGCTTGGCGCGCATTTCCACGCTCGCTAAATGCGGAAGTGGGGCGAGAGGCGAGAAAGAGATGGACGGACGTCGGGTGAGGATGACTGTGATCGCGGTGCGTGGACATCGCCGTTTTTGGGCTTTGGCCGGGAGAGGGTGGGGGAAGTGTGCGATGTGGTTTGAATCGTGGACACATGTCGCGGTATGTGGTCATCCCGCTTCCGAAATGCCATGGCTATGTGTTGAGGTGGCCGCGGGGCGTGGGGGACAGCAGGCAGTAAGTAGACCGTATCGTACCGCTGTATGCCGGGCATCACCAGCGCGGTAGCGCGGCTCAGAATCGGCTCGCGCTCCGCGGGCCTGTGCATCCCCGCTTGGGCTAGTGTGCTGGCGCAGGCGACTCAGCGCGAGCAGTGCCAGCATGCCCCAGGGTCGTGACGCGTGCACGTATTTGCTGTGCAGTGATCTGCAGCCCACAGTCGGCCAAGCGCAAGCAGTGACTACTCATAGTAGATTTTCTAGTACTGTAGTGGAGATCCATACTCGCTACGGTTGACTCCACTGTGCACGGTCGATACTCACAAGGACTTCGCAAGGGCCTGCTGGCTTACTGCATCCGCTGGAGAAATGGTGCCTCGAGACGAGCATTCTTGTCCGAGAGCCCCGACGCTCGTGCGGGCTGCTCAGGGCCGTCTGCGCCTTCTGAGGGAATCAAGAAGTGAGAAGGACGGAACTGTACGGTAGAACGGCGATATGGACCATAATGGACCTCCGCCGGCAGTTGGACCCGGGGCAAAGAAGAGAAGCAGCTGGGATTTCGAGATGGTAGATGGCCATTGATGGTCGGTGCTCGACGGTGGGTATCGTATACGTACGCGTACAATGGGATGGGAACGATGGGAGTGCAGGAAGACAAGAAGACAGAGGAAACGTCGACTGGGTGATGCTGTGAACCCTTTGGAATTCGATTGCGAGTTTCTGCGTGGACTTGCCATTGAACGTACGTACGGCCGGCCCATCGTCGTTGGAGCCAAGTTTGGGGATATCCGCGATGCAGACATGGAGAAGTGAGCAATGTACGTATGCGTCGATACGCCCGTAAGGCCAACGAAAGTCAGGATCTCCACTGGACGGTCCCGGTCGGATGGCCCTGGTGATGGATCGTTGGATAGGTCGGTATTGTGATTCAGAGGTCGGCAGCAGGACCTCTCCGCACCTGAATCGTAAGGAGTCAAGGACCGTACAGTACTGTACATCCCGTCGAGCGGGTGCAGTGCGGGATGGGAGATGGGAGATATGCTGTTGATCTCGATTTTCGTTTCCCCCGGAGACCCTGCCGCAACAAAAACGAACAAAGGAAAGTCGGGAGGCGATGCAGATGGATGGGAAGCAAGCACGTTGACGGATGGGCGGACTCGCGGAGGAGGGGTGATTCGTGAATCCCTTGGGCTGGTCATGGATCAGGGAGGGACCCGAACGGAATCTGATGGGGAGATGTCGAGGAGGCCGCAAGCGAGGCCGGGCGAATGCACGCTTCTCAACATCCAGCTGCTTCCCAGCACCTCCCAACGATCGCGGATCCTAAAATGCGAACAAGATGATGGCGCGCGGGGCGACGGTGGACGGTGCAGCTGCCTCCTCGGACCGCAGAGCGTGGCGGAGTACTTGCTGGTCATGGCGGTATGGGACGAGGGATCTTCCGGGGGCGCTGCAGTGGAATCGGTGATGGGCCACTAGTTAGGACCGGCAGGGTCGTGGGATAGATACTGGGCTGGTCAGTAGGTGCGAGCTCGGGACGGACGCGAGCGGAGGAGGCAGGGGATGTCGGGGGTTGCGAATAGATGGTAGCTACAGACATACGCGCCGAAGAATACGCTGGATGTAGTAACGCTGCTACTGCGTGCAATGTGCAACTGGCAGGGGATGCTGATCTGGCGTCGTGGTGTATGTCATGGGCGCAAACGTATATCTTTTTGGTGTGAGGCGCTGCGGGTTGTCGGAGGTAGCGCTGTCAAAGTGTGAATCTTCAATCTTCGGATCGCTTGCGAGGTCGCAGTGGGAATCCGACGGATCTGCTGCTGGGTATGGTAAAGGAGAAGTAGTATGTGTGTCGTTGCCGCTTGGCTGATGTCTGTATCCGTGAAACTGGCGAGGTTACTTATACTGCCCTTGTCTCCGCTGGCCACACACGCGCCTCGCCCTCCTCTCCACCCCACCTCCCTCGCGTCTCCTCCGGGTCGGACTCTTTCCCTCCTACACAGCCTGCTGCTTCCGCTAGCGCTGCCCGTCCANCCCCGTCCTCTTTGCCCCTTCTCCCCTTCCTTCTCACCCACCACCTCCGTCCCCTCTTCCAGACGTCCGGGCACAATGAGCGAGGCAAGCAACGTAGCTCAACTGTAAGTCCCCGCGTTCTGCTCTCCGCGCGCCATCCTCCGATAGATAGCTGACCGGCGTCGATCTGATCATTGCAGGACGGGTCCACAGGTCAGTGGTCCCCGCACCGTTCGTGCTGTCAACCGTGACCACCTTGCTCATGCATTCTCTTGCCGCGATTAGCTCCTGGGCCAGTTCATCAACTGGGGACTCATGGGCGCACTGTCCGTCCAGATCTGTGAGTCGTCTGTCGCTCCGAGCAATTCTGCAAATGTCGCTGATAGCACGCTTGTTATGCAGACCTGTACCATGTCATGTTCCCAAAAGACCCCATTTCTCTGCGTGGGTTCGGTGAGTGCCGTGCCACCGATCGGTCGTCCGCACCCAAGCGCTGACCCGGGGATGACCAGTGTACGGCCTGTTCGTGTTTGAGTGGATCCAGACGGGGCTCATCACCGAGAATGCATTCAACGTGTTCGTATACAACTTTGGGGACGTGCCCAACGTCCTCAAGTTCCACAACTCGTGGTTCAGCGTGCCGGTCATGTGCGGCGTCGTCTCCGTCTCCGTCCAGTTCTTCTACGCCCGCCGCATCTTCGTCCTCTCTGGCTCGTACATCATCGCCGGCGTCATCTGCTTGGTGCGTCTTTGCTTGGTGGCATCTTCTGCGGGCGTATGGATTGACTTTGGATGGGATTTTGCAGCTCGCGCTGACGCAGGGCTCGGCGGCCATCGCGAGTGGCGTCTTGGTGAGTTTCAAGATGTTACAGCGTTCGGAGGACGGATGGGAGACTGACAGATCGTGGCGTAGCTGAAAAACATCCACACCGCAGCTGATCAGAAGGCCACCACCCCCGCCATCGCAGTACGTCTTCTCCACTCCCATACGGTGGGCCGGACTGATCCTTTGTTCGACCAATAGACGTGGCTTGGAGGGAGCGCCCTCGTCGACATCGTCATCGCCGTCACGATGACCATCCTGGTGAGTCCGATGTGCGCGGGCGTGTCCGCCGATAAGCCGGTCGCTGATGAACGGTTTGCGGTTCGCGTCGGGCGTGTAGCTGTTGAAGACGAAGACGGGCTTCCGCCGGTCAGACTCGCTCGTCAACAAGCTCGTGCGGCTCGTGATCGAGTCCGGGACGATCACCGCGAGCGTCGCCATCGTCGATGTGGTCATGTTCGCCGCGCTCCCGCAGACGCTGTACCACGAGTGCCCCGCGCTCGCGCTCGCGAAGCTGTGCGTACCATTCTTGCTATATTCTCTGTGTGCGGCGGCAGCTAAGATGGGGTGTATGTTGGGGCGGACAGGTACGCGAACATGATGGTGACGTCGCTGAACAACCGCGCGTTCCTCCAGCGCGAGGCGAGCGACATGTCGACGGTGAACACGACGTCGGCGTTCGCGCCAACGATGAGCACCGTCACTGCGCGCGGCACGCACTCGCACGGCGCGATGAGCATGGCGGAGTCGGACACGGTCGTGCGGGTGCAGGTTATGAAGGAGTCCGAGGTGGACTATCCGATGGTCGACTTCCGGGTGCGTCCTCTTGTGGTTGTCTTGCGCGTATTGGAACTTGGTAGAGCTCATGAATGGTTGGGACTTGCAGAAGCACAGGGACGACTCGTCGTCGGTATGAGCGTCGTGACTGTTCTGCGCTGCGCTGCGGGACGGACGTTCGGTGTATGCCTTGGGCTATGAGGGCTTCGATGCACGACCATTGTCGACTGTCGACGTGGTGCGATATCGAACGTGTGCTTTCTCTGCTGCTCTTCCGGTGTGGGTCGCCGTGGCTTGGTCCCCCTGTGTGTCTCCGATATTGTACCTACCGGTGGTTGTTGTACACATAGATATTTATCCGTATGTTGGACGATACCAGAGCTTGCATGAGTGGCCCTTGCCACGTTCGGGCGCGGAAGCATGGATTGCATCCATTTTGAAGTACCCTCCTGGCTTGTGTGGGATGTAGAACACAGAGGAAGCACCTACAACACACAACAGGGCCGTGTTGTTGGACGTTGAACACTGGTGGCTCGTGTTGGCCTTTCTGCTGATCCTGCCCCTCCATCTTCTCTCTCCTGCCCGTCTGTGAGCGAGTGCATGGTGCGGTGAGAGCGTGGTGCCAGATTGAGCGGGACAGACTGGCCGAGTGCGCGAGCAGTTGATAGAAGACGAGCTGGATTCGTGCGATTTGGGGCCTTGCTCTTTGGCTGAGACGTGTATTTTCCGAGCCATGGATGAATGAAGAGACGTGAAAGATGAATATGAGAGGGTAGGAGAGGGAGGTGCTCCCACGGCGCGTGGCAGATGGAGGAAGAGAGCATAGCCGCCTCTCACTCTGAGCGGGGATGGCTGATGTCCGCCGCTGCAGTCGCTACCGCCATCTTTCACCTCTCGCCAGCGCACTCTACGCTCTATTTATCGCATTTCTCTGCTATCACTCTCTGCTTTCTGTGTTGTGTACTTGGTGGAATACAACGTCCTGCTTGACTCGACTCGATCGCCTCTGGTAGTCCTCTGCCTTCAGCTATCTGCTCTGGCTCTCTGCGGCGCCGATGCCAACGCAGACACGCTCCCATTCACTCGGCCTCTCTACGCACGACGCCAGCCTTGATGTTCACTCTGTCGACGACCTCCACTCCGTCTGGGGACACCACAGACATAACCACAACCATCACCACCACCATCAACATCGCCTTCATGCAGAGGCAGACGAGGAACCGACCGTCTCCTCGTCCTCGTCCTTCTCGTCCGCTGTGAGGCGCAATGAGACAACCCCGGCAAAGAGACGGCATGCGGGCTCAGACGCTACGCCTCGTCGCACGAGGAACGATCATGACCCATGGGCGGGAGACGAGGACGGAGAGACGCCGTCCCATTCCCATGCGCGGGCGCGGACGCTCGATGGGGACGTAGGCCGGGGGACCTCGACGAGCCATCATCCGCTCAAACCGAGGAGCGGGTCTGGGTCCGGGTCGTCGTCGAACGAGGGCGGGCTCGTGCATAATACCCGACCGACGATGAGGAGACTGTTGAGTTTGGACGAGGATACGGGCGATGCGCGTGAACGCAGTCATGAACGGGAGCGGGAAGGCGAGACGAGGAGAGGGAAGGAGAGGGAGAAGGAGATGCTGGTCATCGTCCATGAGGTGAGTTCGTCGTCGTAGAGACTGCATATTCTCAAGTATCGCGACTGGCCTATGATTCGACGAGCTCGACACCCAACTCCAAGCATATTGACAACATACTGACTCGTAGACGTAGGTCCAACCCACCGACTCGCTCGCTGGTGTCGCGCTCAAGTACGGCATCTCTCTCGCCGATCTCCGTCGCGCGAATCAACTCTGGCCCTCCGACCCCATTCACCTCCGCAACACCCTCTACATACCCATCGACAAGGCGCGCCATATGAAGCACCTCGTACTTGACGCTCTGCAGAACGGGGACAGCGCTCCCCGACCAGACTGCTCGGACGCTGCGTATCGTCCTGATGCGTCCACCTCTCAGACTCAAAGACAGCCTGAGCAGACGGGGAAGTACACTCTGCGCCGCGTGCCTGCGTCCCAACTGTCGTTCTTCCCCCCTCCGACCCAGTCCTCCTCTCCTCCTCGCGTGCACGCCAACGGCGGGCAGCCACCCTCTTTCAACACGCAAAGCCGAACTATGCCCAGCCGAAAGCCGACATCGCGCCGACCCGCGCTCCCGGTCAGCTTCTCGCGGTCACAAGATGCCGGAGGCGCGTCTGCCCCCGCACCCTTGCAGAACGTGCTCGACCTGTTCTCGACGTCGCTCCACGCGACGGCGCACCAGCTCCGGACGTACGCTCAATCGCAGAGCGCGCTGTTCGCCGCCGCCGCGGCGTTCCCGGTGAAGCCGGCGACTTCCTCAGTGGGCGCGGCGGCGGCGGTGGCGAGGCTCTCGATTGACTCGAATAGCGCGACGGCGTCGAGCGCGAGCGAGGAGGTGGATTGGGAGCATGAGATGGAGGATATCGGCGCGTTNGGGGTCGGGCTCGGGCTCCGGGCGGAGGCAATCTCAGCGCGGGCATGGGCAGATGAGGCGGTCGAGATCGTACTCGACTTCGAGAGCGAGGCAGGGCGGCGTGGTGGATGGCGCGACGTTGAGAGCACGTAAGCCCCGCGAGCCTGACCCGGACGAACGGGAGAGCGTGGAGTTGGACTCGGTGCCGTTTGGGAGCGCAAATGGAGCGTCTTCGTCTTCGACCTTGTTCGAGCACGAGTCGGGGCGACGCCGGAGGGGCAGCTCGTCTTCCCAGTCGCACTCCCAGTCGCGCGCGAACGCTCATGCTCGTGCACGGTGGGCGAGCGAGGGAAGTGGGGCAGGCGCGAATGGCCATGCGAAGCGCGCTGTGCCGTATGTCGCAGACGCCGTGGACAGCTTGGAAGGATCGGTCGTCAGGACGGCACAGCTGGAGCCGTCCCCTGGTATGCAGCTGCCGTCGCTGCAGAGACGAAGGCCGAGCGTGAGGGAGGGGGAGTCGTGACGGCGCGGAACTGTTGCGCGCTGCTGCCCTTGTCATGTCATCCGTCTCTCGTGGCTTGCTTGTCTTGTTCTCGCCCCTTCACCTACTATGTGCAGCGTACGCATACGCCCCGACACACTGGTCTCTCGCTCCTCTGTTCGTCCCGTACGACTACTGGCACGGCGTGTTCCGGTCATCAAGAAGCTATCGCAGCGGACAGACCGCGGTCGCTCGTCCATTCCAGCGTCGACGTCCACAAGACATTCGTGCACTACATACCCACATACCCGCGAAGGACGATTCGCTCATCTCCCTGGCTTATCTGCATCGCACGGGGACGAGAATGCTAGGAACTTGGGCCTTGAACCACGGCGGTCGGCGGTCGAGATAGAGCGATGCGCTGCGGCTTCGCGTTCGTGATTTTGGAGATGGGGGTGGAGGCTTCGCTGAATGGGTGGGTACCAGTAAACGTGCCATCCGACTCCCGTGTGTGGGAGAGCTTGAAGGGTCGGGAAGAAGAGGATTGACGGTGGATGGAGGGATGGGATCAGAAAGAGGCGTTTGGCTGAGTCTGTCAGCCGGGAAGATGGATGATGAAAATGGGGACCGACCCAAAGACAAGGACGAAGACGAGTACGCCTACGAACATGGACATCTCTGACTGCCGGCGCATGCGATGGTTGGGAGGAGCTGCGCCATCTCAGTACGTTCGCTGGGCCCCTCAGGCTGTCAATGGTGCCAGGTACAATCCGAGATAACCTGAAGACGGAACATGGACGACAGCACGTTCGACAGTGACCACGATAACGGCCGCTCGGACGAGCGACTGGCGTCGACGCGCTACGGCGACGGGGCGCAGCGATCACTGCGCAGACTAGAGATCACATGGGATTCACGTCTACCATCGTTCAATGATGCCTCTGTGCGAAGGAACCAGGACGTCGCCGACGTCAATCCGTCATCGCGATTCTCACTCGTCTTCGACTATCCCCCAGTCACTCTTGCTCTCGTGCGAACTATGAAGACATGTCGGAGCCCTGGTGCGGTATGACCTTCGTTCGCGATCTGCCACGCTAGGCTGCTGTTATCCTTGATGGGCTCTTCATTGAAGAGTTTCCCTCAGGAACGAACCCTTCGACGGGCGACGGCCGTGCGAAGTGGCTGGGTGGGGAGATACGCTGGACGATCCTGGACCACGCGTCGCTCTCGTCATCGTCGTCAGGCGAGCGCGGTATCTGCTGTCCCTCCAGATTCGCGTGGCAGTTCTTGCGCCGTGGCGGTTCTTGCGGTTCGCCGTGCTTCGCGGTGGATGGTCGACCCTTCGCTTGCAGCGGCATCGACTTCTCTTGTTCTCGGGATAAGTCTGGAACTCGAGCTTGGCTCGCCGGATGGATGCAATAACCGTCATGCGTGTTGAACCGTTGGGCGCGTGCGCTCGATGTTCATCGAAGTCTCTTTGGGTACGGCCTGTCCAGAAGCTACAGCCTCCTCGTTCTTGCCCACGTTCTGAACCTCCGTTTGTCTTAGAGGCATAGTGCCCGTTCCACCTACATGTAGATCTCACGTCGTCGGGCACCCTAGACAGATACTGTTGTCGCTATTTATCGATCAGAAAGCAGCGGTGGCGGGGTGTAGGATATTGACTCATCTGGAAGGACCGTAGATTAGCTCGCATAGGCATTGGATGTAATGTATGTACACATGTGCTACTAGAGGAATGTCAGGACGATCACGAGAGATGACCAGTGTCCCATTGACCGCTACTACGGTCAAGCGTTGATTCTGTTCATTTGCATTGCTCACTCATCTAGTCCGAAGGCAGGTCAGCATGGATCATTGACGTGGTGGTACAGGGTAATACGTAGAAAACATGACTCGAGAGCATAACGGAGCGCTAGTGTTTGTATCAGCGTTGGACGAAGAGCAGGGGACGGATTCGGATTCGTGAGCCGTGCGTGGCCACCATCTGAGCGGCGCTCAGGGCTTCTTGGAATGGCCATCCATGAAGTTGTCGATGCGTGCTCTGAGCTGGGCGGCCTCTGCCTCGTACTTGGTGGCTTGAGACTTATACTGCTCGAGTAGAGCCATCAGCAGCTCGACCTCACGCTCCCTTGCCCCCTTCATCGCATCGGCGTCGCGCTTCCTCTCCTCCTTCTGCTCTTCGAGTTGTGTCAAGAGCCTCTTGACCTCACGCTCCCTCTCCTCCTTCTCCTTCTCAACATCGCGCTTCCTCTCCTCCTTCTCCTTCTCGACATCGCGCTTCCTCTGCTCTTTCGACTCCTCGAGTTGGGCCAAGAGCATTGCAATGACTCTCTCCTTGTCATCGACCTCGCGCTTCCTCTCTGCCCTCTCCACCTCGAGTAGCTCCCTCACCAAATCAACCTCACGCCTCCTCTCCTGGCTCTTCTTTGCGACAGCCTCTGTGATCTGGCGCTCGTAGGATTCCCTGTTAGGGGCTTGCAGCTTGAAGAAGTCCTGCAGCGAGATCTCAGGGGGAAAGAGGCTCGCGTGGTTTACCGACGCTGCAGACGTCACTTCAGCGACGTGCCAACAGAAAAGCGATATGAACTCACATTGAGATGATTTGCGGCTTTCGTCAGGCGTCCTATCGTTAGGGGTCGACGAGGCTAATCCACTGCCTAGGACGCGCGTGCCATGGAAGCCGCGATAGCCGCGAGGCGATGAGGACCGAGAGCGTGGCGATCCGGGTGTGAGGATCCTCGACGATTTCTCGGAGGAGTCGGACGGATGACGCTCCATGTCGGGAGCAGCAACAGGCTGTATCTCGTCCTGGGTGGCGTGTGATGTGTCGCTATCGCCTACAAAACAGGCAACAAGTTAGTCGCAAGTGGGCTAGGAGCGCCAGACGGACAGACTCACCGGCTCGGCCTTGGGATTCTATAAGTCGATGCTGCATCAGTAGGTGAAGATGCACATAAGATGTAAACATACCTTGGAGATCAACGACAGGCTGTATCATCGAATCGGAATTGATGGACAAGTTGGATGGATCATACATAGCGGCGAAAGCGTTGAAGTCGCCTGCGTCCGCGGTGAGGTCTGCAAGGAGTAGGAGTTGTGCTTCCTGGATTCCGCCGCGTAGCTCCATCTGCTGTCGCTCTAAACCCTCTAAAACCCTCGCCATGAGGTTGTCCAGCTGTTCGCGCCGGCGATTCTCATTGGCGGGGACGGTAGCTGACAGCGATTGCATATTCTTCCGCATATACTTGAGAGACTTGACGAGATCCTCTAGCCTCTTGTGCTCCTCTGTCCCCGGGCCATAGGCGGCGCGGACGATTTGGATGTGCTTGGGGACGGTATTTTTGATCCATTGGTCAAGGTCAGGGTGAGGCATCACATCGGCGCCGTCTGCGTGCGACACATGCAAGGGATTCACCGCTTTGAAGGCCGCCTCGATTTTCTGCAGGAGGTCTTCCCAGCGTCGCTGAAATTCCTCGTCAGAGCGCGTGGTGGTAAGGAGGTGGCGAGACATGATGCCGAGCTGGTACCAGTCCATCTTCGAAGCGGTTCGACGTTGGGAATGCGTGGCATCGGGATCTGCCCCGTGTAGGTTGTGCATGACGATTTCCATCGCGGTGCTGATGTCAACAGTGCGGTTGGAAGAGCGGTCGACGGTAGAGATGGGTTTGGGCATGATGGCGAGATTGCGTGGGCGGGAGGGACGACGACGAGAGCTGAAGAGATGGGGAACACGTAGCTTGAGGACGGTGAGATGGATGTTGGGCGAGGGGCAGCCGGGGTGGGTTGCGCATGCAGAATATATAGGGCGTTCACTCATGTCGATGGACGATAAGCTGATGCTATCTGTGTCCGAGCTGGAAGGCGGTGGTGTGACTGGAACTGGCTGCATCCTCGAGGCGTTGTAGATCCACCAATATGGTAGGTGGCTCAAAGCAACCATAAACGGACGCGTCGACGCGTCGAGGTGGCTGTGTAGTTCGTGTCGGTCACGTGATGTTACACCAGGGACTGCCGCATACACTTCGAGGTTTAGCCCGCTTTCGAGGCCAGAAAAGCCCAGTGGAAAAGAGTGGCAAGAGAACGCCTTCGTAAAGCTTTCTCTAAATTTCAAAAAAGTGTAGACAAGGCATAGAAAGTCCCAGAAGAGGCGCGGGCGCCATACGGCTACCCTCTCAAAAGCTTTTCGTCCACTCTTCTCAACTGGAGAATAAAAGGCAACTACTCGTCACCACTTTTCATCGAATTTTCTTGCGGCAAATCCCCGTCGTGCTAGTGTCAGCGTCGAGGCGAGCTGAACTAGACAGCACTCATCCGGACAACTTTGACCCCACACGCGATCGGTTGTCATGCAATCCATACATTTCTGAGTCGGTACTTGATACCGGAGTTCATGTTGTACACATACAATCTCTTACAAAACTGTCACCCCTGGTGCACATGCCTCGACGCAAAACGAAAACGATATCTCGAGGGTTACAGTCACTGGCGGTCCATCGTTGAAGACCATTCTGATCCACAAAATGCCGGCAGTTGACAGCAATGATCACTTGCGCAATAGGTCGTGGTCCTCTTTGATGATGTCCGCAGCTGCAACGGGCGAAATAAGAAAGTGAAAGATCTGGTTAGCCCGCCGATAGAAAGAAAGACGAGATGAGGCAAGTAGCGCGAGGGCAGACAGCCGTACCTTGCTCGGCGATGGCGTACACGGCAGCTGGGGAAAAAGCGAACATAAAGGTGCGCGTATCCAGCGACGGTGTTTGTGCATTGGTAGATATTGATGGCCCGAGTGTGAATATAGAATTCAACAGTCAGCATTCAGATGAACAAAGTGTGCATTGACGCCTAGTGTTTGAGGGTGGAACGTGAGCAAGACTTACATTGAGTGTGCGTGGTGAGTTGCAACGGGAGTATCGAGAGGTCGACGACACGAATGTTCTGGGTGCCGTAGACCTACGAAGGTGTGAGATGGTGCACCGATGCTCAGTCATTGTCTTTGTGAGGAGTGAACGAACTTTGAGTTTGGGGTTGACGACGCCACCCTTGTCTTTGGGCAGCATCGAGAGACTACCGCAGGTATCTGTGATAGGTCATACACAGCGTCAACTTCCCCATACGTTTGGAATGCTGTAGAATTGCGTGACGTACGCCAGACGGTTACGAAGTTGTTCTTCACGTGCTCTGCGATGCACAGGCATCAATATGTCAGTCGTCCGCGTCAGTGCAACTTGCGCACCTCGAATCTGCTCGTTGGTCTGCACGTCCGGCCCGGGAGAGACCTCGGCAACCATTAGCTCCTTGAAGGCGCCGGTGTTCGCGACCTTGCGCGCGAACTTCCATGCTTCGACAAGAATGTCGAGGTCCGCGCTCTCCGCAAAATATTGCGGGTCAATCGCAGGCGGGTCTTTCGGGTCGGCGGAGGCCGCGTGCTGCGATCAGAATTCAGTGCGTCGTCAGGAGAAAGTTGAAAGGAGAGACGAAACAGCCTGAGACAAGGCATCTGAAAGACTCACGATTGTCCCGCGCGAGAAGGGGCGGCAGACCGCGGAGAGGATCGCAATGATAGGCTTCTTCGCCGCTACATCAACCCGCAGGAAACCCGTTGTCAGTAGCCATATCACAGCGGGAGGAGGAACGAGCGACGCACGTTCGCCAGGCTTGAACGAGAACGGGGTGACCATGATCTCGACGTCGGGCACCGCGGGGTCCTTGAGCATCGCCAGCTGCTGCTCATACTGGGCCTGCAGCCCTGGGGGGATCGACCCGTTCGCGCGGCCTTGCGCGAGCTTGGCTTCAATGCTGGAGATGATCTCCGCGGCGCGGGCGGGCGAGGTGAGCTTTTGAATCGGCAGGAAGTTGAGTCCGGTGAACGCGAGCCCGAGAGGCTCGGCGTAGTCGGGACTGTGAGCGCGCGCGGTGGTCAATATGGCCCGAGGGTATGCAGCGGACGGAAGCGATACGCACGAGGATTCGACGAGTTTGGCGCGGAAATCGGGGTCGCGCAGGAGGTCGCTCGTGATGATGTTCTTCCCTTCCTGCATGACTAGCGAGAGATTCCGCGGGGTCGCGCGCGTCGGACGTCAGTCTGTGCTCGGGTTCCTGGCAATGCATCCGGCCGCGCAGTATGTGTGGGATGCCATAATGACAGAAATAGGGATAGAGATTGCGATACAGATAGACAGGGCGCGGAGGATGCAAGGGGCGAAGACGCAAAAGGGAATGAATGAGGGATGGAGGACTTACGGTATGCCGTGGCGTTGTGGCAGCCGTGCTCTTGGACGTTCGTCCCGACGGCGGGAAGGTCGAGCTTCACGGGGATACCGAGGCGCTCGAGTAGCGCGCGATCGCCGATGCCACTCAGCTCGAGGATCTGAGGGGATTTGATAGCCCTGTGGGGTCGCGCCCGCTCACCGTCAGCTGCATTTAGAGAGACGAAACCGGCGTACGCACCCGGCGGAGAGGATGGCCTCCTTCCCGACGCTCACGGAGTGAGTCTTGCCACCATGCTCAAATTCCAGCGCTCGCGCGACGACGGAGCCATCGTCCGTAGTTTCCGTGAAGATTCTCGTCACGTAGGCCTCGGTAAGTATGTGCAGGTTTGGCCGGTCGAGTGCCGGGAGCAGGTATCCCTGTTAACTAGCGTCAGTACTGAGATAGGATTGGAGAGGAGGGGAATACACGTACGGTAGTCGAGTAGCTGCGTGTGTTCGTGGCGGGGTCGATGATTGAGACGGGCTTCCAGGCCCCGAGTGTATCCCCACTTAACTGTGCGAGGGTGCGGCGGATCAGCGCGAGGAGAGATAAGTGGAACGGGTGTGCGAAAATCATGAAAGAATGTGTACCGCGTCATTGCTGATGTTCACTCCGAGCTCTTCGAGACTCTGCGAAGGCGTGAGTGAGCGGCTAAGGAAATACGCGTACCATTACGGACATACCTTCCGGAAGGGTTGCTCCGCGTTAGAGACGGTGGGCGCGAAGGAGATTGGCAGGGGACCTGTGCATCACGAGGTTACATAGCAGGTCAGCCATGGGTGGCTCGGGCGTGCGAGAGCGAGGATGCCACACCATTTGTGCCGACGGCATCCTTGCTGTAGCGATCTTCTACAGTTGCCTTCTGCGGTGATACGAACCTGGGAAAACGATTGTAAGGGCATTGAATGTGCTCCAGCGCGAGGATGGAAGACAGCGAGGCTATTGGCACACCTCTCGGTCTTCTTCGAGTATTCGTAGAAGCGCTCCCAGTTCCAGCCAGGGTTGCCGAGCGCTTCGATGGCTGCAAGTGAGCGATGAGTTGGGTGAAAGGCCTGCTATAGTGCGATGACGTTCGGTGTCGGGGAAAGGGACTGACCGTCAATGTCCTGTCGCTGCGGTCTGGTCCACATGAGGAAGTTCATGCCGGAGCTGCCTCCGAGGCCTTTGCCGCTGCGCAGAGGGCGTGTCAGTCAAGATTAGCTCTTGTCATCGCAGACGTCCTCAGCGGAGAGCCTCTGATAGAACGCAACGACGCGTCTCGGGCGACTCGGCAGAACCGCAGTTCGGAATTTCACGACTGTGGACTGGATGTGCGACACCGGAGAAAGGACCTACCGGCTCCACAGGGTTGGTTTGCCATTCGCGTGCACCTGGGGGAGCGTGAAGAACCTCCAGTCGTATTCCGGGTTCATGAACTGGCGCATCCAGCCTTGGACGCCCACTGCAGTAGACGATCGCGAAGTGGATCATTCATGGCACAGATATCGCTTGATCAGTCGCAGGTGGACGAGTGGGTGTAGGAAAGCACGCACGGACGAGCTCGTCGTTAAAGTGGGCCTTCCCGGCCTCGAGGACAGCGACGGAGATATTTGGGTCCTCGCTCAGACGGGCAGCGAGAGCCAATCCAGCCGTCTATGACATCGTCGCGACACAAGACTCGTTAGGAAGCGATGATGGGAGACAGTAGCGATGGTCTTACACCCCCTCCTGTTAACACGTCGCAATCAAACGATTGTATGCGTAGGCGCGTGCGTATGATAGAATGCCACGAAAAGTGTAGTGAGCGATGTGAGCGCGGAGATACCAGATGAGTGCTGCCCGTACTGACCGATTATCACGAAGTCAAAAGTGTGGTTGGCCACATCATCAATCTTGGCGAGTTTTTGCTCCGACATACTTGAAGACGTTCTAAGGAAAAGGTGTTGAGGTGTCGACTGCTATTGCGGGTGAGGTCGAGATGTACTGTGCCACAACGGACGATAGACTCTGAGAGACGGGGATAGGGCGATGCTGAACCTTGTTATATAGCGTTCCGTGCTTCCTCTCCCGCTTCCCCTGCGATGGCCGCGGAGGGCGATTGGATGAGCACGATTATTGATCATCCTCGCGCAGATTATCTTCCACATCGCCCGCGCCCGGAAGCAAACCCTCTACCGTAAATGTCTGGCCATGGAGTATTCAGTTCGAGGGTCCTTCTGAGGCTCCCGCAGGAAGAGCGATGAGCGCGCCGGCTTACACGCTACCCGGTCTTCCTGGTGTGCCCTCTAAGCTTGCGCACTCAGCAAAGCTCCTGTCGTATGAAACGCAGTGTAACACGAGCTCAAGGCCTCGAGAAGTGCGCCGCACAATTGGCCGGCGGCGCTCGCTGTCCGACCCCAAACTCGTGAGAACGATCACCCATGGGCGGCATCGCGTCTACCATNCCCTGCTCCACCCTCGGCGGTCCCTCGCTCAAATGCAGAAACAACAAAAACAAGACTCGGAGTTAGGGTGACTTCTTGTCCTAGACATGGGATGACAGAACTCGATGCCGCAGCAATAGCATCAGCAACTCGGTCATGTGACCGCGCTCAGAGGGGCGAACTCATCAAGTCGTCAGTCTCGCAACTTGCAATTGGAACACAGCGTTATCGGGTTGAAGCAAATCCTCTAAATCAGCATCGTCTTCTCAGTCCCACAACACACAGCCTGCGGACAGATGCAGATACTATAGGGCGCCCAATGCAGCAATGACCATGCGTATGTTGCAATCCATACTGATCTTCCCATGTCTTCAGGGAATGCACCCAGGAGCCTCGGAATGCACCCGGCTGGTCCCTGTGAGCCCCTTCGAGCTGCGTTGGATCAGCTTCGAATTCGTCCTCGACTTGGAGGGCTTCGCCGTTGACAGGCTTCTGTGATACTCTGTGCAGATGCGATCAATAGTCCTGAACCATGTCGCAGCATATTGCTCGAGGTACGGATAGTCACAAGTGTGCAAGATACTCGAGATATTGCATGCGGAGCCAGCCAGCACGGAGCAGTCGCAGGAGGAGGAGGATCAGTGTCTGGATGGCCCTCGGCTATGTCTTCGAACTGGCAGTGTTCGCTCACAACAGATCGATAAGGCACCTAGTCCCGTCGCCCTATGACCAGCGTGGCCTGGTTGTGGTCTGCTCCCAACTACGCGTATCTGCACCCGCCAACCGGAGCCCACCCATTCGGGGTCGACTCCCATGGAGCAGTCGGTGTGCGCACGATGCCGCCGGCTCGGAAGTCTCGAATCTGACCGCTGCCCGCAAAGAAGCTCCTCGGCCTTGGGCTTCAAGCTTCCCTCCATAGCTACGCGGGTCGCTATGGTTCGTCGGCCGTTCGCATCTCCGCCGTTCTGTTTTCCTGACTCTCCGCGGCCTTCAGCGTCAGTTTGACATCAGGGTGTCCGAGGGCGCGTAAGAGGCTCGAGCTTCTATTGTCGGCGGAGACTTCGCGCTGCCGACGCGCAAGATGTCAAGAACTAATGTGTCCGTGCCTGCGCTGCATTGCATCATGTTCGCTGTGCGTCGTTGGAAGGACTCCAGGCTGGTTCGCGATACCGGTGTCTTGTCAAGACATTGCTTGCGCGGTTGACGGTGCGTCTATGTCGCAACCACGCGTCTAGCAGAACATCTTTCTCTGTCGGTCGTGGTGTTCGTCGTGGGATGCCGCAGCAGCGGAGCGCTCTGACACTGTCGAAACGTTGGAAGCGCTGGCGATCGCATTTGATAGGTCCCGGGCGTGGTGCTGTATAGCAACAAACACTACCTCATCACTTCGCTCAACGGCGGGAGCCTGTGCGAAATTGAATGCCTGTGCATTGTGAACGTCATGATAAGACTCCTGCTGATATACCTGCAGGGGAAAAACAAAATTCAGGGTTCATTGTGTGAGTCGCTGTCGGATGAACGCTGAAAATACACCCAGGGCCTTCACGAAAGATGGTACGATGACCAGTTCGCGCTTGAAAGAGGCCACAGACCGGGCAGTGTGGGCTTGCGGATTGTTGGGGAAGCTTGGTTTGGCAGATAGATCGTAGATTCTGCGCCTACCAGGAAGCGCGAGGCACGCTACTGGGTTAGTAGAATACACCTTTACGACAAGGACTGCAGAGAGTACCTTCGACCGGACGACCCGCGGAGCGTAGTATCAGTATGACCGGTTGGAGCGCGCTACGTATGAGCGATTGCCGACCAGCGGGTAGCTGGCGATGGCCAGAGAAGGCGCTATGTGTGGTTGTCGCGCGAAGCGGCTTGGACATGTTGACGTCGGGGCGGAGAATCTACGACATTTGTGGAGATGTCCGAGCCCGAGGTGGTGTACCGTGAACAACTACAGTGTAGTTGTAGCGCCTTGGCAGTAGGCCGCGGGAGATTCGGGGTCAGCAGCGTTCAGAACCGCGTTTCAGGGCCATGTGCGCTGTGCTGTCCGACATTAGGTGTGCACCGCAAGGTATCGGGGGCGGAACATGTTCGGTACGAGGATGAGTGATATCATCGCGCCTTTGTGTTGTTGAGCACTTCATGAACTATCATAGACGTCTCTTGTCAGAAAGTTATGGGGTGAGAAGATGGTTCAGAAACAACACATATACGAGGTTTGCGTCGCTTCGAGGAATGAGTGCGCATCGGATGTGACGTGGTGCCCGCGCTCCGTGAACTGTAGAGTTTCGGTGACACTTGAAGCTGGCTAGAGTCCCCGTCAATACAGTCACGATCAACAATCAGACTAGACAGAGGAATGGCGATACGCTCACATCCGTATGCAGGGTGCAGTAGAGCTTGGACTTTGTGCCTGGTTCGCATTCTCTGTGCAGGGGGAGGTCAGACCGATGGAGCCTAGACCAGACGTATCAGAAAGCTGCGATGCAGCACGGTGGTGAGCTCATACGTACGTCCTGCGTATGTTTGTGCGTCTGTCCAGACTGTGTTGACGGAAAGTAGCGGCTGAAAGCAGTCTATGGTGAATCCATTGTGCTTGTAGACCGCAGGCATCCCAGTCCCATGGAATATTTCCTCTCTCGTATGGTGATAACGCGGGTGGCTGCAGAGAGCGTTGATCATATGCATGGACATTAGAAAACAAACTGAGCAGAGGTTAACCAAGAAATGGCTGTTGGCGATCAACCGCTAGTCCTTTCCGGGAAATCCGATTACCGTATCTGGTTGGTGCCAGGGATATCCCCGCGGCGGAGATACACATGTTCACTCCGCTGCTTACTTTTTGTAAACCCCGAAAGCACGGCCCTTGAATGCTGTAACCATGCTTTGGTCAAAGTTGTGCCGTCCCCCCATTCCGACTCTGAGCTCAGCCTCGATGCCCGTGCATATGCGTCGCACGTCAACCCGCAGTAGACACCAAACCAGGTTGGTCTTGTTCTACGCGACCGCTCTGCCGTCCGTACGCTGTACGTGATTGCACCGGATATCACTGCGCCGGGCGTCGTCCTGGCCGCAACAAGAACATCAATATTCTGACGAGGGTCCCCATGCAGGCCCACCATCTCTCTACAATTTCATATCCCTCCTTGACTGCGGCAATGGCACGGCATTATACTCACCTGCGCCACCGGAAGAACATGCCAATGGCGACGCGTAACACGCCCGGTGCCGCCGCTCGCGTCGATAGATGGTTATCACGGGTGTGCAAATGATACAGCCTGTCCTCCGAGTCGCCCATGGGCTCCACGCTCAGTCTGATATGGTAGGTCTGACACGTTCGTGCCATGCCAGCTGCTCAGTGACTTCTATGTAGCTGGGTGCCTTGGAGGAGATGGTGCGCCTGTAGTCTGAATGATCATCCCGCCACGAGATAGCCTGGTTTCAAGATGCGAGATCTACAGCACCGAGCTGCACCATCGCCATCGTGTCCACTTCGACTCGTGCCCGCTCCTCGGCGCTCACCTCCGCGCCCGCGGCTCAAGATGATGAACATAGCCCTTCTCGTCCTCCCGCGCAAGACGTCCATCAACTTCCTGATCCCACTTAGCTCTGCACGCACATGTCGCGCGCACTGCACTAACTTGGCACATTCTCCGTAGACTTTTTGATGAGCTCAGGCCTCCGCACCTCCCACAAATCCGGTTCGTCGAGGCCCCGGACACCCCGTGCGCGGGTAAGCGTATCTCTCGTTCCTCCGAGGCCGTGAACCTCTCACGGACAAACAAATTCCTCGTGCCTGCTACTCCATGCTCATTCTGATTGTCGGCATTCTATTTCCTCGCCTCGCTCCTGGTCTGTTTCCACACAGGGCACTGCCAGTTCCGTGATCCACCAGCGTCTTCCGGTCGTTGAGAGAACGACAAACCAAGTCCGACGACTGCCCAGACGGGACGACGGGTACACTCCGACAACAGTCACATCGGCCTGATCTCATCCAGGGCGCGCTCATAGCCCCAGTAAACCGATATATGAATCTTCGAGCGGCCGACCACAGACCTCAAAGCTCCTCCCTGGGTCTCAGTGCCCATCGTCTGGGTGTTAAACGGAAGCACTCCTACCTACTTCAGACGACAACCTGTGCCTATACCGTATCCCTCTTCCACGATGTCATCCTCATCGATGCCACCTCCTTCTCCTGCAGAGATCGCCATTGTTAGTACCTGACCGTTCATCCAATTCTCACCATCGTCATACTTTGTTAACACTTGACTTTCTCCCCTTCACTCTATAGGTGGGTATCGCTGCAGAGCTCCCTAGTGGCTCGTATAGCGCTACAAACCTCGATCATCGCTCCTTCTTTCGCTTCCTCCTAGACCGTGGGGAGGCGTACGAGCGCATCCCCCTCGAACGGTTCAATATCCACACGTAAGTACTAGCTCCTGTTTTGACGTGTATCCGGGTTCCCGTAACGCTAACACGGACGTCTCGCTTCCTGCAGGCTGGTCGGAAGCGGCCTCGGTAAGGTTGCTACCGACGCCGGCTCCTTTCTCAAGGATGTCCACCTGTTCGACCACCTGGAGTTTGGGGTGACGAACAAGGACGCGCGCATGATGCCGCTCAGCACGCGCAGGCTCATCGAGACCGCCTTCCTCAGCCTTGTCGATTCTGGGATCGACTATCGTGGGAGGAACATCGGCTGCTACACTGCGGGTGTCGCGTTCGACATGTTCTCTGTCTCTGGCCATGTGAGTGATGATGCACCCACCTCTTATCGAACTTGTCGGAGGAGAGCACACTGACTGACTGGTTGATTGTTGGGATCTGATATGATGCGCTTTACGGATCTGCGCTCGTGCTGTACCCTTTGCGTCACTTCCACACGCACGCGCAGGACGATGACGAGGCACGCGGGTCGTTCGCATCGGGGCCGTCGATGGTCGCGAACAGGGTGTCTTACTACCTCGACCTCCGTGGCCCATCGATTCCTATCGACACAGCCTGCAGCTCCAGTCTGTCTGCGACCCACCTCGCAGTGCAGGCGATGATCCACGGCGAGTGCGAGGCGGCGGTCGTGGGAGGCTCGCAGATCAATCACAGGTTCGTCCGCAGTGGCTGTGCCCGCAGTGCAACGGAACCTGATCGGCGCGCGCGCCGTCGTCCTCCGTGTGTTCGCTGCACAGGTTCTCGGAGTGGCTCGCGTACTCGCAGGGAGGCGTCTTGTCTCCTGATGGAAAGTGTAAGCCTTTTGACGCTTCGGCGAACGGGTGAGTGCTTTCAGTGAATACACTGAGTACTTCGTATAGAGAATCTCATCGTGCTTTGTGCAGGTTCGGGCGAGGTGAGGGTGTGGTGTGTATGGTTCTGAAGCCATTGGAGGCCGCGCTCCGTGACGGAGACAAAGTCTATGCCACGGTAAGCCCCAGTCTCCACGGCGCTCGGGCTTAGCTAACGAAACTTACCCTGCTTGGCGTTGGTGGCGTAGATTCTGGGGACGGGGATCAATTCGTGCGGGTCTCTCGCACCTGTGAACGCCCCCGTAGCTTCCGCTCAGCGGGAGGCAATGATACGAGCCTTCGCGCAGGCGCGTCGCAACCCGCGCGAGGTTGATTTCCTCGAGTTGCATTCGACAGGAACTGCGATGGGCGACCCCACTGAAGCGAACTGGGTCGGAAAGGAGTTCTGTAGGGACGACGAACTCATCGTCGGAAGCGTCAAGGGAAACATTGGGTATGTGCCATCCCCTTGTCTTGACGCAACGGAATCTTCGCTGACAGGTACCGCTCACATTACAGTCACCTAGAGATTACCTCGTTCTTGGCGTCGCTGTGCAAGGTTTGCTCCATGTTCGAGACGGGCATCATTCCGCCGAACGCCAACTTCCACACGCCCAATCCCGCCATCAAGTGGAAGGAATACAAGCTCCGGGTCCCGGTCGAGCCGGAACCCCTCCCTGCGCGCGCGGCGTCGGGACGCGCACTTGTGGCCATGACGAGCTCCGGCATCGGAGGGTCGAACGCGAGCGCGGTCATCCAGGGTTCGCCTGCAGTCCAGCCCAAGCCGAGCGCATTCTGGCGCCAGGGTCTGGCAGAGGTTCCCCTACTCTTCATTGCTGGAGGCCTCTCGCCGAGGTCTACCGCAGCCGTGGGCAGCGATATCGCTGAGAAGTCGCAGTCGTGGACCGGAGATGCTGTTGGGGACTTAGAGATGCAGATTGCGCGCGCGTATGGTCGGCGTGCTCGGTCGATGACCTGGAGGTCGTTTGCGGTCAAGAAGGGCGAGACGGTGACGAAGTTCACGGAGCCTATCCTGGCACCGAGGATCGCACCTCCGGTTGTATTCGTGTTCAGCGGTCAGGGTCCGCAGCATTATGCCAGTGGGTGTTACCGCTTTCTCTGGGTTGCGTGGGTGGCGTTGCTGACGGAATGATGGACTGTGCAATTAGTGGGTCGTGAGATGTTCAAGTCGTGCGCGGTCTTCCGTGAGAGCATCCTGCAGCTCGACAAGATCTACAAGAGCGTCATGGGCCAGTCACTCGTGGAGACCACCGGCATCTTCGACGGCGCGCGTCCTGCCGACCCGCTCGGCGAGATCTGGCCCATATCGATCACGCTTGTGTCGCTCACGATGCTTCAGATCGCCTTGTTCGACACCCTCGCTGCGGTCGGCGTCTCGCCCGACGTGATCGTCGGCCATTCCGCGGGCGAGACGCCGCTGCTTTACGCTTCGGGATCGGGGTCGCGGGCGCTCGCGATGGAGCTCGCGATCGCGCGGGGGAAGGCGATGACCTTGCTCGAGAAGGAGAAGGGCACGATGGCTGCGCTCTCCTGCTCGCCCGAGCGCGCCGAGGAGGTGATCGCGGACGTCATCGCAGAGCTCGGACCAGGTGTGCTAGAAGTCGGGTGCTATAATGCACCGGGAGCGGTAACCCTGTCGGGACATGAAGATTACATCGAGCTTGCGGTCAAGAAGGCGTCCGACGCTGGAATCTTTGCGCGACGCCTGCGCACCCGTATCCCGGTGCACTCCGCGATGATGGAGATCTGTGCGGAAGAGTACCAAAGGCTGGTCGGAGATGTGTTCTCGCGCTATGAAGTCGGCACAGCGACGGTGGAGACGTGGTCGACGAAAACCGGGGCTCTTCTCGACTCAGTACTCGACGCGCAGTACTACTGGGACAACACCCGCGGCGCGGTAAGGTTCACGGAGGCCTTGCAGTCTATCGCGCAGAAGCACCCACATGCGATCTACGTCGAGCTCGGCCCTCACCCTGTGCTGACGAGCTACGTTGCGTCGATGGCTGGCAAGAACGCTGTGACGCTCTGCCCTCTGCGCCGGCCGCGTTCGACGGAGAAACACGCGGTCGAGGTCGCGGGCCTCATGGACACGCTTGGGAAGCTCGTCGTCTCGGGCTACACGCGCATGGATTTCGATGTACTCTACGGAACGGCGCCTGCGCCTGCCGAGGCGCTCCCGCCCTTCCCGTTCGCGCGGAAGGACATCCCGTACACCGCGCCGACGGCGCAAATAGCAAAGCAGAAGCAACATAGGAACGGACCACTGAACTACCCCCAGCTGCACATGAACGATAAGACGCACCCGGATTTGGCGGAGCACGTCATTAAGAACGAGCCGATCATGTCGACGGCTGGCTACATCGAGATGGTGAGCACGTATGATAATGTGGAGTATGCGGAAGCTGACCAGGAGTCACCTACCCCAGGCCTTGGAATTCGGCGCGAGGAAGGTATATAATATTGAACTTGTGTCTATCCTTTCGCTTTCTGCGAAGCGACCTACACCAGTGGAGATTCGACTCGAGGGCTCGCGTTGGAGCGTCCTCAGTGCTGCCAATGTTGACTACTATAAGACTTGGCCGGTCAAGGTATGCAATTCGCCGCACAGCCTTTGTACGCGCTCATGATTGTTCTGCAGTACAACCGCCTGCATGCCAAGGGCCTCCTCTCCACACATTCAGAGCCAGAGGACATTCGCTCCGGGCGCAATGTGCAAGAGATTTCGAGCCGCCTCAAGCCTGTGGATATCAAGGGTGAGAACAACTCAACGATTGTCGCATAGTCAAATACTAAAATTGAACCAGGATTCTACGACGGCTTCCGCACTTTCGCTGACTACGGCCCGACATACCAGCGAGTGGTCGGATGTAGCTATGCCCGAGACCCGGCCACCGGAAACGACGAGTGGCTAGTGAAGCTCCGAGGGGCTGACAAGGACCTCCCTGAGTGAATACACTCTAAATCTGAATCTCGTCGCATGAAAATGCTTACTTTGGTGCTTAGTATCGCAGACTACCGGATCCATCCTGCCATTCTGGACGCCTCCCTCCACATCCTCGTGCACCCCATCGTCACAGGTATCAATGATCCTGCACGATACTATCTTCCCTCTAGGATCGGCGCTCTTGTTGTCCACGATGCGCTCTTGGAGCGTCCCTTCCCATCCACCATTTATACCTATGCGACGTTCAAGGCGTGGACTCCCGGTATGTAACATCTTCCGTACTGTACGAACTACTTGACTAAGGCCTGTACAGAAACACTCGTGTACGACTTGCTCATCATGACTGAGGACGGTACCCCGCTTTACAGCGTCGACGAGCTCGAAATTTCAATGCATGGCCAGAACGTACCTCGTGTCTCAACACGGTTTGAGGTTGCCTATCACAAGACTGGATGTTCTGTCACTACAGACGGCGAGTTCGTCAAGCCTGAGGGGGATTCGACAACACCTTCGTCTGGGCGGACATCTCCCGGAACCCAGTCCACGGATTCCGGCTATGCTCCCACCGAAATCACTGTCCCCGACGGCATTGATCGTCAGAAGAGCAGCTCAGGATCTCCGTCAGCAATCGTGCTCCCCTACAGGCGTGGCTTGGAGATGAAAATTCAGGAGGTCGTGAAGCAGCTCGACGCCCTCTCCTCAGAGAGGCTCTGGTTTTACGCGTCTGCCGGAGCGGACGGTGATGCTCTGGTTGGATTCGTTCGGGCGCTCCGCAAAGAGTTCTTGACGTGGTCCATTCATGCTGTTGTCTTCGACTCCGCGTGGGCTGAAGAGGACATCGCGGTAGCAATGAAGTCGTTGTCCAGCAACGCATCACTGGAGCCCGAAATCATCGTTGAAGCCGACGGCTCCATCAGTGTTCCGCGGATCGTCGAGGCTGCCGCTCCCCCAACACACGCGGAATTCAATACTTCTTTGCCTTGGAAACAGGAGAAGGCTTCCGTCGTGCAGGTCACCACGCCCTACGTGCCTCCTGATCATGTGCTTGTGCATGTCACTGGAGCCGCGATGGGTACTGATCAGTTGTGGTCTTTCGTTGGACGAACAGGCGATGGCTCGCCGCTTGTCGCTGGCGTGGCGTCCGGACCTCTGGCGAACATCGTGGTCGCGCACAAGTTCTCTCTGCTCGAGCTCTCTAAGCAGTCTGAGAGCGACCCGCTTCCGCAAGCTCTTCCCGCTGCCATCGCCTCGCTCGCTGTCAGTGTTGCTGCCTTCTCGAGGCCTGACTATCTCCGACAGAAGGTAATCCTCGTCACCCATTCGGACACGACTATTGGCGCGCAAGTTGCGGCAATTTACACTGCATTGGGCACCGAGGTCGTAACGCTTCCGTCGCAGTATTCTGTTGCGGAATTGAAGGCTGCCTACGCTCGTGGACCACAGGTCATTGTCTCGGGATCGCAAGACGACTCAGAGGCGAAGACGTTCCGCGATATGGTCACGCGCTACGGCCGTGTCTTCCTCTGGAACCACCCCGACAGCGGCATTGCCTACCTCTTGCAGACAGATCCTTGCTCTATCGGTGATGCTCTGCGTGCCGCTTGGTCTTACCAGCCTTNCCCCGTCGGNCCCCCTTATCCCCGCCTCTCAAGCTTGTGACTTGCCCTCTCCCTGAGTCAGTCCCGCTTGCCACTGGCATCTTCGATCCATCCAAATCCTACGTGCTTCTCGGTGGCATTGGTAGTTTGGGCCTGCAGCAGGCACATTGGATGTATCAGAATGGTGCACGCGAGCTTCTTCTGACGTCTCGCTCGGCTCGCGAGGGCCTTCGTCGTCGGCACGACTATACTGCGCTGCGTTACCTCGACTACCTCGAGAAGCTCCCTGGGCTGCGCATCATTGTCGCAGCTACTGGTTCCGCACCGACTGAGGAACTGAAGAAGGCGGTCGGCGCACTCAAACTGCCTGTTGGCGGTTGCTTCATTCTTTCCGGCGTCCTCGTGGATCGTTCCTTCGTCTCACAGACCGAAGAGACGTTTGAGGCGCCATTCCCAGCGAAGGTCGATGCATTCAAGTTGGTCGAGGAGGTCCTTCCTGTCGAGAAGTTGGACTTCCTCGTCACCTTCTCGTCGGTTTCGGGCATGTTCGGGAATGCTGGACAGACTAACTACGCAAGGTATGAGCTTTGTTAGAATGGCATGATTGTATCATGATTCTGACCACTGTCACTCGCAGTGCGAACACGTCCCTTGCGGGTCTGACCAAGAAGTACCGGAATGCCGTGTGCATTGTTGCGCCCGCGATCTTGGATACGTCGACCATCAAGGGAGAGCTCGCCGGGTCTTCTCCCGCTCTGCGCCTCAAGCATCTGAGCAACTGGGGCATGACAAGCACAGGTATGCACGTCGAACGCGTTCCGATATGTGGCACTCCTGAGCAATCTATCTGTTCATAGAATTCTTCACTTACGTCGAGGATGCGATTCGGTGCCTCGGCGGTCGCGCCGTCTGGCAGTACATCCCTGCCTTTGATTGGGCACTGGTCCAATCCAACATGGGTGCCTCCCCCTTGTTCGATGACCTCGTACCCGCCCAGGATGCAGACGCAGAAGATGCGTCAGCGGAGAAGTCTTCCTCGAACCTCAAGGACGTTGTGTGCAAGATCCTCGATGTTGCGCCGGAAGACCTATCGCTTGACGTGCCGTTTACGTCGTATGGGCTCGATTCTCTTTCAGCCGCAGCGTTGTCATATGCTCTTCGCCCATTCATTAATATCTCTCAACTCCAGCTCTTAGCCGACCTCAGTCTCAAAGAGCTGCAGGCTCGGATGGAGGCTTCAGAACAGGACTCTTGAACGATTTCTTTTTGTTTGTGGGCTTGAGATCTCCGCCGTAGTGCTGTTGTAGAGTTAACGTTATGTACTATCCATGTCTGAGTCGATTATATACCACCCCTGTATCACCTGCTGTACGCCGTCACTACATACATACTCGTAGATGCGAACGCGATTGTCGTCGTGCTTTTGGGAGATATTCTTCTGAGTAGCACCTAGAGAGCTGTGCCAACAGTAGCAACGGGATGTGTGTTAGACAAGCGCCCAAGTGCCTGCCACATAAAGACGCCGGCAAGTCACACGAGGAGGAGGACGTCGACTTGTAACTGTTCGAGGGCTATCCGCACTACATACCATCATCTGCGCCTCTGCTATTCTCTGTCGCCGTGAAGGCCGGAAGGTAATATGAAGCCCCGCATCTTCCCGGGGCGCTCGGTCGAGACAGGCACTCGCTCCTATGGAATTTCCGCTGACATCGTTCGGTCCTCAGGAAAAATGTGGGAGTATGAGGAAGCTGGCACCCTGGCTCACCATCCGGAGCTGGCAATTTCGGCGCAAGTAAATTTCAAGATATACGGGAATTGTCATGTCATCTATAACAGCCGCCGCGCTTCCCAAATCCCAACGCTGTCGCCGCCATGAAGGTGAATAACCGTCGAGATCGGCGAGCACACGTAGAGCTCAGTCGCTGACATAGAAGCCCGTGATATCTGCCAAAAGCCATGCCACCCGTAACCTCATGGGCGCATCGGTCGCGTCCAACGAAAACCTGATAGAGTGGGAATCATGACTAACGTTGTAAGGTAGTCGGAGTCACCGCTTGTGCGTCCGACCCCGTCTTGTACGGATGCGTAGCTGAAGGTTTCGGCTTTGCATGCAAACCGCGATCTCCTCAAAGCAGATCAAACACTATCATCCTATATGACTGGGGTCAAGTAACCCGGCGGTGCACAGCCTCTCTGGGGTAAGCATGCTTGCAGCTATTTCCAGACCTCTTCCAGGCTCACGCATAACTGTCTTCTCTACCGTATGCATTCTTCTCACCCCTCATCCACTATTTCAGGCCGACCTGGCTCCCCCTTAGATTGAAAAATCTAGCTCATGCGACACAACCTAAAGAGAAGAAAGATGCAGTCGAGCCCTTGTGCGATCTGCCCATGATCCGACCCACATGTCTGACGGAACTGGTCATGTACTTCTCCTTGTGCTTGCAGACATATAAGGGTCGCCTACTGAGGCGCCATGAGTAATCAGTGACGATCGCCATAATGCCCTCCGTTGCCAACGACACGATACCCTCGGCTACGTCGCCTGCCCCTCCAAAGGTCCCGGCCTTGGACAATACCTTTGGAGCTATCCAACTGGGCACTTTCGTTGGACTCATGTACGCACTAGGGGTTTCGTCGTTGTAGCCGATAGGCGTCGTGTTCTGACACTATCGTATAGTGTCTACGGCATCACCCTTCACCAGTACTATCGCTACATTCGCTCGTATCCTGGTGATTCTAGAGTGTTGAAATGCCTGGTGAGACTACTAACACCTGTGCTAAGACTAAGAATATTGACGTTATGATGTAGGTATTCGTCGTCGTGTAAGATGAATGGTTGCTCTGCCCTTTGATGCATCTGACCGGTCTCAAAGGCTTCTAGAGACATGGACAACAGTGTTGAGCATGCATACATGGTGCGCATTCACACGTATCGGTTCGAAATTCAGACTCGCGCTCATGTCTCGACCAGCTACTACTATCTAACCACCAACTACTTCCACCCTGAAGTCTTGGAGAATGGCGTCTGGTGCGCAGACTTCGTATAATTCGAAAGGCTTAAGTGTTGACCATCGTCGTGCACCACCACGTTTAGGTCTCTGAATGTGCGCCGGTTTCGGGATTCTCCTTCCTCATGATCGCGCCTGATGCCAATAACTAGCTACTTCCAGTGTCTTCGGTTCGCCTTCTCGTATCTCGTCGCCTACTGCTCAAGCCCCTGATTTTCGCGCTTTGATTACAGGCAGTGGTTATGCTTGCAGCTCAGAGGTATGTGGTCAGCCGTTTACTACACTTCCTAGTGCTAATCGGCAAATGCTAGCTTCTTCGCTCGACGGGTCTGGATCCTAGGGCGGGGTTTCCGGCCTCTCGTCATTGTAGTAGTATGTTGTTCCGTCTGAACCTATGGAGCGGGCCCGTGTTTGACTCAATAACCGTAGTCAATGCTCTGCGTAGCAGAATTTGGTGCGTACTATCACATAGCTCTGATTGTCTGATAATGTGTTCAATGGTGTGAACCACTCGCGTCGATAGCATTCTTTGCAGGCAAGTGCCATATCATCATCAGTGGCTCATGAGGCCGTAACTGACGATGATTGCAGCTGCATCAACGGAAGCGTGAGTGCCAAAATATTACAACAGTGGCAACATACTGAGCTACTGGATGCCCTAGATTCACGCAGTACAGTTTCGCGAAGTTCAGCCATTACACGGTACGCCAATGAGGTAAACCCGCTCGCGTAGGCTCTACTTAGTCCGGTGCGCCCCCCAGTGGCTCGTCTCCACAGGGTTCACGCTTGCGATGGCGGCCGACTGGGTGCTCATGTTCGTTCTGATATACATCTTGCATTCGAATCGCACGGGCTTTCAGAGGTACTTCGCGCCGTTTCTCTGCGTGGGCAATGGCTGAACCCCTGCGACCGTTACAGCACCGACAGTATGATCGATCTCATGATTTTGTACACAGTCAACACAGGTACGTACCCTGAATTTGCATGCTTGGAGGAGTACGCTGACTTGGACTGATCCTGAAGGAGTCCTCACTGGGTACGTTCAAACTATTACAAACCATGATCGAGTACCTTTTGATCACGACCTCGGTGCAGAATTGTTGACTTGCTATCTGTGATCTTCGTAAGTTCTTCCGCACTTATCCAGGACGCCTGTGCTAATCAAGCAGGCTTTCTACGCCCCTCGACACTTGATCTATATTGCATTGGGCATCGTTGGGAAGAAACGTGAGTCTCACGTCCTATAGGTCGGGCCCTCGATCTCACGCTGAAACTCGTGACCCGTTGTGAACAGTATACGCTACGACCCTATTGGCTGCGTAAGTCTCCCCTCGTATGGCTACTGGTTACACACTTCATACCATCTCCTCAATGCAGATTGAATTCGCGCAACTCGCTCAAGACACACGGCCACCAGAAATCGCCTTACGGCAATAGCATAAGTCGTGAACCTGTGTCGACCAGGAATGGCCATCGGTTTGAGTCGACGCATGTGAGTTCTTCGTAGCCTTATTGCGCCAGTGCGTTGACACGTGATTGTGAGGGCAGTCGGATGAGACTAGTCCAGCTGTGTTCCAGCTAAAGGTCGTCGGCGCTGGTGGGCGGCCCTCAGCTGGGAGTGCGCCGGACTACATGGGAAANGGGGGACGATATTCACGAAATCGTCTAAACGGATGTGTAACATGGTGAGATCATGGTGTAAGAGCTTGAGTCCCACGCTCTGTGCTAACGACATTGTGGATGAAGTGTCGCCGCCGCTCTTGCGATGTTGGTCAGAATTGTTGGACTGTATGTATGGAAATTCAGATCAAACCGGCATACGTACTAATGTCAGGTAGTTTGGCGTATCTTGTACATGTGCTTCTGCACTAGATCACATGGCGGAGGTTTATTGTTATTGGACCTGGCAGTGGTATTTACGTTACCAAGAACTAGACGATACCCCCCCCCCCCCCCCCCCAGTTCATTGTAAACATTGCCCCCTTGTACTGCGGTCTGAAGAGCAAGCCGTGCCATAGGTTACGGTGAAGTTCCATGGGCAGCCAGAAGTATACGGTCGCACTCAGCTTCTCATATGTCTCGTTGGAATACATGGAGCCTGATTCTTGTTCATCTATGACATGACAGGTCACAAACCGTACAGGAACCGTCTGCCACCGGCACTGAGTCTGTTTGACCTAACCATAGTCCCTAGGTCGAGCGGTGACTGCCACTGACGGCCATCCCTGTTTCTAGTACTCGATGCCAAGGCGCTACCATACTCTACCATACATCCTACCATGCGCCTACAGATAGAACAACAGTGCAAGTCTGACTTAGCCGGTGCGGAGCTCATCGCGGCCGTCGGGGGAGTCCAGGATTTAGTGATCATCAGGGATACAACTTGACAAGTCCTCCTTTGACTCCAGCCGACCACAACGGACGACTGCAACGGTTCAATGATCTTTCAGCTGCGAATAGTACGGGACCTCGAACGTTCTCTCTCAGAAGCGTTAGAAGCGTTCCGGGAGGAATGAAAGAGGCAGACGTGGCGTAATGCTACTCAAGAGAAGCGCGCTAGAGAACGCCTTCAGCCGGTGTTTGGGAGGATTCTACTCGTAAGACCATATGCAGTGGAATCAGATCGCGCCCATTTGCATGATTATGGTACAAGACCTGCTCAAGGATAGCATAAATAGCATTCTTGTTGTCGTCTGAGGGAGCGAGTCTCTTCGAACAACCTGGATGTCGACACCCAAATTGCCCGCGCGTTCATTGAGATCCGTCGTGCTTCCGCCATGCATGTTTCCTGCCTGATCATGCACGCCGGCTACACCACAACGAAGCTCACGGATGCCCGAAGGGTATAACAAATGACTTGAAGTGGCAGCGTGGACTTTGGCCGCTACAGTGGAAGCACGTCCGCCTGCGAGCATCCGGTGTGTAATGGGCCGGTTCATGACCATACGGGCGGTAATTGGGACAGCATTCCCCTGTAAACATGGAAGTCAATGTCAACGATGGTGTCAGAGGAGCGTTTCAACCGAGGAGCACCCAGCTATATATATTGTGGCAGCGCGAGCCTCAGAGCTCAACATCACGAGTCTCTCGTATTGCTTGCACACTCAGCACCCCTTCATAGCAAAGACGAAGATGGCAGACCCGATCATTGACCACCTCCGAAACCCGACCTCGCGGCTGAATCTCAAGGCCACCCCTCGAGGCAGAGCAGCTATTGAAGGCATCGTTGCAGATGCTCTCATTGACGGCCGTGGCCTTTCCGCGAAGGAGCTGGAGGATGTCCTCACCGCGGATCTGCCGCTGGACAAGTAAGCTTGTGCTCGAGAATATGAGACCTCTGATACTGACATCTAAGTCAACAGCTCTTTCATTGAGAACCTGTGGAATGATCCAAAGAATAAGCCATTCGTTGAGAAGTTTATGAATAACGAACTTTGCAAGCGATGCGCAGAAGGAGATCCGGTCAGCCTTGAAGCATACAAGGTGTACGCTGTGGTAAGTGGATACTCCCTATTGATCGTCTTGTAGTAAGTCATACTGATATGTTCCATTATTAAGCAAGATTACTTCTACCTTGTCGACTATGTCAAGTTCAAAGCTCTGCGACTTGCGACCGTACTCCAGTACGATCTGAATGCGCTCAAGACCGAGCTGCAGAGCGTTAGTCATACCTATGGGGATGCCGAAGGATGGAAGAAAACTTGCATCGACGATCTTGGCATCGATTCGGCGGTGTTCAACACAGCCGAACGTTCCGTAGCTGAACTCGCATATGCAAACTTCCTTCAGAACAACTGTCGCATGGAAGACTGGTTCAACTTGCATGTCATCGTTATTGCCTGCATCTATGTCAGTGTCAAAATTGATTTCAAGCGCAAGCTGAGAAGTTGTCTGCTTACTTCGCACTGTAGGGATGGTCCGTTTTGTCGCTCAAACTGTACAACGATCCAAAGACGGACAAGACTACCCAGTTCTACAAGACGTTCATTGAGGGAAACCTGGATCTGAGCGATCCCGAGAACCCACAATTGGCCCGTTCTGCCAGAACCTTGTCGGGTAAGTCATGCCACGGTCTATCCATTTAGAGCATGCTAAGCTCAGTTGTCACATAGCATTCCTCACCGCAAACAGCCAGCGATGGACCTCTATCATTGATGACAAGGAACAGTACGGGTTGCTCTTCCGCACCAGCCTCCGCCTCGAGGTGGCACTCTTCAACTCTGGGTATGAGAAGGTCTGAAGGATGAGCCGACCGAGACCTAGCGACTCACCTGATCAGATGGACCTGGCATACTCGCGATACTGTGATTGGTAGTATTTCCTCGTGCATCGGTAGACGTTGGGCCGATGACGAGGCGAAACGCCAGTAGTATCGTGTTCATTTGTTGACAATGCAATGCGAAATTTGCGAACGTGACGTAGCCAGACGCTTTGAGTATCGTACTATGAGGACGTATAGAAGTAGAAAACGACAGGGGCAAGAAGATGTTCGAGTCGGGCCCACCTGACTCAACGGTCGATTGGGCCGGCTTGCTAAGTCAGGCAGGAGTCTTCTCAATGGCAAAGCTCAGCTGCCATCGACAGTCCCCCCTCCTGCCATGGCTTTCAAGGGGTCATCCGTCAGAGGTAAGCGATTTCTGTCAGGAAGGGCGAGGTGAACTCTACGCACCTTGTCGTAGAGGATGGCGCTATCCCAACAGAACTGGACTTTGCACGAGGGCACTACGCCAGCACCAGAAGGGTAAGTGCCTTGTGCTCGGTGCGAAGGCTGTCCATGCCCGTGGTTGCGACGCTCTAGGTGACGGGCCTACGTCGACCAAGACCTAAATATTGAGAGGTACAGTTCGCGCAACTTCCTCTGACAACACGTATCAGTCTACGTATCACACGCGAAAATTACACGTCAACGTACATACGTTGTTCTGCATTGCTGACCCAGACACAGGTTATTACGGTAAAGAGTTTGGCACGTTCTCCTGTAGATTAGTGAATAATCAGTCGCATGGAACTGTCGGAGGAACAATTACTACGTACTAGCTGCTCTTATGCCGTAGAATCTAACCAAGGACGAAATGAGTTGGGTTAGACGACGAATATGAGAACCTTGTATGAACAGGAAACGGTTGACATGCGCCGGCGCTAGTCCTGGCGTTGCGCATGCTGCCTTCTGTACTAGATCTGGAGCCTTGAAAGGTTGTTCGATGATAAAGGTCAGTAGACAAGACACTCTGAGATCGGACGTTGAACACGGAAGAGGTTACGACGGAGGATGAGAAGGATTTCTAGTGGTCCAAGTTCGAAAATGTTGCAATGCAGAGTCGACGTCCCGCAGGTATGTACGCTGGCAGCGGAACTTAGGAATGATTCCAGTTAAAGAACTGGCCGTTGCTGATGATTCAACGCTCGCGCCTTTGATGCTTGAGGGATGGCTTGACGTGGTTGATTAATATGTGGTACGAAAGTGGTACTCACTAGACTCGCCTAAAGCATCTGTCCGATATCACCCAACAGCGGCCTGTCAAACCCGGACGTACAAGTCCAAGCGCACTTGCGATATGATATGGTACAAGGCTACTCATGAATCACAAGACCTCAAGCTGTCGCGCTCAATCCGTGTCCGATAGTAGCAATGAGGAGGACGAGAGCGGCGACGGTGACAGTCCGCATAAAACCAGACTCGCGCGCAATGCGGTCCGACTGACTTGGACCTCGATCTGTCGGAAGCGGACCACGTCTGCCAGTCGCGCGCTGAACGTTCGGATTGGCGAACGGATTCGGCCCCCCGTGCGGAGGCGGTGGATGGTGGGCGTAGTGAGAGTAGTGCGTCGAGCCGGGAGGAGGGGCATATGTGTAGCGGGGGCCGGTGTTGGGGCGGCGAGAGAACTCGCCCCAGGCGTGCGTTGCGCCTCGGCGGCGACCTTCATAGGAGAAATGGGGGTGGACGGACTCGTGTGAGGTGGAGGCGTGAGTGCGGGATGTGGACTCGCCCAGCGAGCGGTCATATGCTCGCCTGGTCGAAAGTGTGAGCGTGTGGAAGTGGGGCAGGGAAAGAAAATAAAGGCAATAGACGGACCGTTTGCGTTCGTCACCGAGGACGGCGTACGCTTCACTGACTGCCTGGAACTTCTCCTTCGCGCCTGGGTCGTCGTTTACATCGGGATGGTACTTCTTGCTCAGCTATACATCGCCTGAGCAGGTAAGCGTCATGGCCCGGTCGCGCGGCGGTTGAAGGCGATTATACGTACCTTGTAGAAACTCGCCTATAGAGCGCTTTCAGCATGTGACGAGAATGGTTTGCGGAAGTGCGCATACCTTTATCTGGTTGCGAGTAGCGTTCTTGGGTATATCTAAGGTTTGGTAATGTCCGCTCAACGAACATGAGGAGGAGAAGAGTCGGGTGGAGACTGCGGCTAGTCTTGGTTGCGCTTGGCCATGGTGGTTTGTGAGCCTGGATGATGCCGAGTTCCTGATATACGGGCTTCTAAGACTATGTATGCTCATAGTCGATAACGATACAGTGGTATGGAGGATTGAAGGAGAGGAGGGAGAGCGTGGTCGTGGTCGGAGGCGAGGAGGCTCTGAGCCAGGGCATGGCGCCGCTCCATCTTATCTAATCAGATAATTTCCGACGAGCAATCCATGCCCGTCGTTGTCGTTGTCTCTTCCGCCGAACCTCCATGTTCTCTCCTTCGCGTGTCTGACATACAGTGGCATCCGTACAATACAAAGGTAGGTCCAGCACGGCTCAGCGAATATTGATTGCGTCCACACTGCTGACCAGCATACTCAATGATTGTCGTTCACGTACAGCAGCCTATTCTGCCAGTTCGAGCTCGCTGTAGCACTCCGCAACTCGCGGCAAGGTTACGATACTTTGGAGGTCAGCAACAGAGCTCTCATGTGCCCTGTGCCTCAGTCGAGGGCAGGAATGACGCGTGTAGCTCAGCGCTCTGGCCATGCTCGGGCCAGTACTCACTGCCCCTCGATCATGTACTGGCAGCCCTCGTGGGCGTGCCCTTCGCCGGACATCATACCGCCATGCTAAGAACCGCATGATATTCGCTGCAAGGAGCTGTGAACTAGCTATGAGAGCGCATGCAATGGGCCATCACTCACCGCATCTGTCGCTCACACGCCTGGCATGGAGGGTTTATATTGACTGGAATGGTGAGCGCATTGCCAGATCTTACGAATCATTGACGGACGGGCCGTACTCAGTACCATTCGTTGACCATTCAGCACTCCCCACGCTGTCCTGACTTAACTCATGTCTGGTTCACTTCCATACGCAAGATGGACACGGGGCCAACGTCCGAGCCACTCTCAGCCCACGGCACTCAGGCTGCGAGCCCTTCGTTGTTTGTCCCGACTCTCTGATTAAAGATGTGGCTGTTTCTGCTGACGTTCACCGAACTTCGCGCTTTGTTACCACCAATGTGCGTCGTGATGCCGAGTATCGACCCGAAGTGAGCGGCTCAGCAGAACGCTCTCAGAAGCGGACCGAGAAGGCGATGCGCCAGTCTGCGGAACGGGTGCCACTCCCTACTCGGTGCAACTCTCCATCTTCCGGTATGCGGCAGCCTTTCTCGGACGCAGTGTTGGACTTGATTCGCATGTACGACGTTGGCCTGGGACGGGAGGCAAAGGGCCGGTTGCTTGCTAGAAGGCCGATGGCCATCCTGGGCGTGGTGAACGGACAGCTGCCGTTCTGTGCATTCTCTGACCGCAGAAGCACAAGGCTGAGCATAGCATCTCGGCGACTCACCACTCGTGCGCTGGGGGCCGGGGAGGGGTTACGGCGGACGAGTCGGTCGCCATGAGGACTATCCTGAGAAATCCGATGCCTGCACACGCTCGACGAGCTCCGTACCACTCACACCATCGCGGGGCAGAAGCCAGATCCGAGGCAGAAGTCTATCTGTTGGCCTACCTGCCCGTTGGCCGCCCAGACGGTGGACACGGAACGTCAAACGAACCTCCCCATGTTCCCGTCCAGCATGCCTGTTCCGGTCGAGACGGGGCAGGCCAATTTCTATCTGGCGGGGGAGATATGTCCCCGGCCAGACCGGCCATCTTCGATATCATCCTCGCCTTCCCCTTCCCGTGCTTGTTCGCAGTCGTCCACACTTCCATCTCTCCCTCCTTCACATTATATTAACCGCACTCCGGCGTTCAAACCGGCTCTCCTCCTCGTTCTCGCTCTCGTCTTCTCACCGCCCCCCCCAACTNGCCGTCTCTCCTTTTCAGTTCGACCCTCGTCTCCTCTAAACCGTCGGGATCTTCTTCCTGTCCTTCCACCTCCTACCATCGACTAGGCCTTGTTCAACATGCCTGACACCCGCGGAACAGGCACCACCCTCTCTGACAACAGCCGCAGTGACCTTGTCGAGAAGTCGGACGACAGCGCACCAGCCACATTAGTCGATACCTCACCCCCAGATGGCGGTCGCAAAGCATGGCTCACTGTAGCTGGCGCGTGAGTATTTCTACTTATATCTCCCGCACGTTTGTACTCACTCACTGTGCTCACAGGTGGATGGTCCAATTCTCAACATTCGGGTGAGTAGCTTGGTCCTTGAAATCGTCCTTCCTTCCGGACATTCTACTTCCACATCTGTGGACACTACTCGTCGTAAGCGAGCGTGAGGTTATACGATAGATCCAGTCAGCTCGGATGTATAAGATGATCTGTGGCTTCGCTGCATCCTATGAGACACTGACATGCATTTATGGCAGATACCTGAATGCCTTTGGAGTCTACCAAGGTATGCTTGGCGCGTAATCCCTCGATTGAACCCCAAGGCTCAACTGCAGTCGGTCAGATTTTTACACTCGCGACTTTCTCTCACATTCTTCGCCCTCCGACATCAGGTACGCCTCGCAAACAGAGGATAGCAGGCCAGATCTAACGTCTCCATGTCTTTCACTAGCTGGATAGGCAGTGTCCAGCTGTTTTTGATGTACGCACCCGCCGTATTCGTTGGGAGCGCCTTTGATTCGGGATACTTGTGAGTGACATCTGATAGCTCGAGAGGCTTTCGTCTGACGACAATGACAGTCACCATGTTCAGATCTGTGGCTCCATCCTACTTGTCTTCTCCATCTTTATGCTGTCCCTGGTTCAGCAGAATCAATTTTACCAAGTCTTCCTAGCACAAGGCCTCGGAATCGGCCTTGGCGTCGGCTTACTATTCCTCCCCTCCCTCAGCATAGTTTCACATCACTTTCGTCGTCGTCGCGCCTTGGCCACAGGTCTCGTCGTGAGCGGCGCATCATCAGGCGGGCTGGTCTTCCCTATCCTGTTGAACCACCTCTTCGCGAATACCAAGGTCGGCTTCGCGAACGGCGTGCGCGTCAGCGGCGGGATCATTGCATTGCTCATGATCATTGCCAACTGCATCATGCGCACACGCCTACCACCGAAGAAGAGACGTGGGGTGTCCATTCGCCACGGGCTACTACACATTGTAGGCGACGGGGCGTACACATCGTCGATCGCTGGGTATGCGACATGCGTCATCAGTCCGCGTTGGATGCTGAAAACAGCCTCATAGAGCGTTTTGCACAAACCTCGGTCTCTTCGTCCCGTGTGAGTATGGTGTCCGCGATTATCCCCGATTGAAGGAGCTGACATGACTAGAGCTAGTCTTCTATCTCCAGCTCTTCGCCGCCGACTATAATGTCTCGCCGGCAATCACAACGTATATCGTACGTGGCTAATCCCCTCTCTCGTACAACAATACAAACAAACGCCTTTCAGCTCGCGATCCTCAACGCAGGCAGCACTCTCGGCCGGATCCTGCCTGTGGCGCTTGCGGACAGAGTGGGAGTGTACAACATGCTCCTCCCCGCGATCCTCGCCTCCGCCGTGCTCCTTTTTTCATTGTTCGCCGCGACGGATACCGCAGGCGTGGTCTCCGTTGCCGCGCTCTTTGGATTCTCCTCTGGTGCATGTGGGTGACATTCCATACCGGCTGCCCTTCGTGGAGAATTTGACCTGACGCTTTCCTCATGTGGAACCGACGGCTACTCCTGGCTTCTCCTGCGCACTCACGACCCTGCCCGCACAGACGTATCGCTTATTCCTCCCCTCCTCGGAACGCTCTGCACGGACGTCAGCGAACTTGGGTGAGCGCATTCCCTTTCTCCTCCGCGGTGTTCCGTCGCGAGCGCGCCGTGGATTATTGAAGTCGAATGGTGAACGCTAAATGTTGGCNTTTTTTTTCTCGCGCCGCCATCATCCCACACCACGCACGCTGGCTTTTCGCCGTTTCTTCATCTCCGTCACTCCCTGACGATCACTGCGTGGTCGCTCGGCGGCGTTCGTTATGTTCATACGCTCGCACGCCCGTACGCTCCCACCTGCGTCGCCGACCGGCATCCGTCGCGCACACCCGACCCATGTGCGCGTGTGTAACGCGCGGGAAGCCTCCGGATGGGCCTCGCGTTCTCGCTCGTGGGCACGTCCATGCTCGTCGGGACACCGATCTTCGGTGCACTCCTCGATACGGAGGGCGGCGCCGGTCGCACGCTCGTGTGGTGGAAGGCTATCGTCTTCGCCGGGGTACGTCCTCTTTCCGCCCTCTTCCCGCTTTCTCCGTGCCGCCCGTGCGGCGCTTCGAGTTCTCTTCGTCGAGCTCAGCGCGGTCGGTCTATTCTGGGCTACCCCTGCTGTGTCTGATCAGGCGAGTCGAGGGCTGAGCCTGGCAGCTGACCGGCGCGTGTGGCGCGGGGTGCCTTTCCGCTCAGTCCGATCTGTGTGTGTGTCCTTCCTCGCCCTGACGGTTGTGCGTATTACATATTGCAGGTCTGCATCGTGGCCGGGTTCGCGTGCATGGCGCTCTCGTGGACGCTCTTTGAGCGGAGGCGGACGAGGACGAGGAGCTCGAGAAGCGGAAGCGTGTTGGGGGCGCAGAGGCTCGGCGGTGGCACTCGCGGCGGAGCCACGGCGGCCATGGCTCACGCACACGTCTGATCTGACCTGCCTTGCCCCGCGCGGGAGGGAGGGAGGCTTCGATCTGGACCGGTTTCTGCGTAGAGGGCGCAGCGGCGTCTTGCGGGAGAAGGGCACGCCGGAAGGACAGGTCGGGAAGAAGCCTGAGACGTGCGCGAAGGACAGAGAGAGTTGCCGAGCGGGGGGAGACATCGGGCTCTTCGTACGGTGGATCGGGAAGGAGTGGCATATCGCACAGAATACAGCACCATGCTCCTGCCGTCGTGGCTCGGCGCAGGCATGAACCATTCCTTAGTCAACCGCTCCATACCAGATGCAGCGCTGCGGTTACTGTATATTGTAGTAGATCGTATCCATGTGTGGGCTATCTATCGCAACGTACAAACTGAGAACATACAGTATAATGATCACAACGCTGTGTCCGATCTGAGGGCTGTAAGGAGAACGGGGTGTGGCACGTCTGCTGACCGCGCATCGTACGGTACAGGCAATCCACGATGCGAAAGCGGCGAAGCGCGAGGGAAGCTCACCCGTGAAAGGACCGTTGTTCGGTCGTGTACGAGGTCCTGGCAGGTGGCGAACGTCGTCCAGATTCTTCTGCCGCGCGAGCAGCGATGGAGCGACGGCGAGTTCAGGCTTCGCCTTCCGTCGGGGTCGCCATCGATGCAGTCTCATGACGCTGGGACTGCGTCGTGGCGGCACTCGAGGGTGGCGTCTCGATTTTACTGACGACGAACGGACCTTCGATAGGGACGGTATGGATGCTTTCCGTGAGGTGCCGCCAGGAACCGACAAAGTTCTTGCCCGCGACGATGTACCCGCGGAAGACGTAGGGTTGAAGCCGGGACGGGAAGGGACTGACGAAGTCGGGCGAGGGTGCTGGAAGACGTAAGAGGACGACGAGGCCGTCCCATGCGCGAACGCGTCCATAGATGCGGTAGTCACCCCACGATAGAGCGTGTTGTCTCGGGGTCTGTGACAACGAGAATGAATCGCGAGCTCATGGGCAGTTCAACATGTGGAGAGGAACCTACATGACCGGTGATGATGATGTCGCAAATGCCGGTGCAGGCACTAGGGACTTCTGTTGCGCTCGCACTGTCGCTGTCGACTTCGCGTTCGACATGGTCGATGAACTCGTCAACATCCATACCAATGATGTCTTGGGCGAGCTTTCGCGTTTCCTCTGGAGAGACGTCCATTGCTTCGTTATCGCATGAGCCGTTGTCTACCATCTCTTCGTCCTCGAGGACGGCGACATCCTGGAGACGCTGCTGCTCATCGCGCTGCCTCGCCTCGGCGCACATCCCGCATGTTTCCTCATCATGCGAGTTCTCCTTGCCCTCTACATACGTCTCATACACCCAGCTGTCCTTGCCGTGTCGCATGATCAGCTTCCCGTCGCGCTGCGTCATGGCGTAGGCCTGTGGGAACCCGTGCGGTAAATAGGCGTTCATTATGCCCTCGTCGAGGGGGTCTGGCTTGGCCGCAGTGAATGGGAGCGGAGTCGCGGGGCTGATGCAGTAGTGCTCGCGGAGAGTGAAGAACAGTGGGTACTCGTTGATATGAGGTGCCTCCGGATTCGAGAGGACTTCGTCGAACTCGCTCGCGCGGATCGCATGTTCGTACTCGTCACCGCGGGGGTCCTACCGCTTCTCGTGGGTATGGTCGGGGGCGCATGGAGGAACAAGAGGGGACTCACCAACGAGCGGCCTCCCCATGATCCTGTGAGACTCCCGTGGGTGTATGGCACGCCGCGCGACCGAGGCTGAGCCCATGGATTGTAACATCTCCTCCACCGCTCCCAGTCGTCGTCGTGGGTTGTACTCGCGTGTATCAGACCGCGCTCCGATGAACGGCTATCCTCGCTGTCTTGCGGTAGACGATCCTGCCAATCCCAATCGACGCGTAGGGGAAACTTGACTGCGCGGTGAAGTGCGAATTCAAGATACTCGGCGCGCGTAGGGCCACGTTCGCCGAGACGAATGGCCTCTTCACGATCGTCCGGTATGGGTTGGTTGATCTCGACGGGGCAGTGATGCTCTTGGAAAGTAACGTAGAGCAGCTTGGCGACGAGTCCTATAGGAGGCTCCACGAGCGTGATATTGCAGCCGTAATGGAGGAGATGGTGCTGACAGAGGTCAGGATCGCGGTAGACGGGGTAGTAGCCATGAGGGGTGGTGGTCGAATGCTCGCGGTACATGTCAGGGTGACCGAGGAGAGGTAGACAGGCATGGTTGTCGGGGGCGAGGAAGGGAGGATAGCGGAAGCTGTAGAGGGCGTAGGGACGGAAGAGAGCCATGAGGACGGCGCGGTCTTCTGCGGTCTTGGAGGCGAGGCGCTCTGCGTGCGCGGTTTGGGCGAGATGGCTTGTGAGGACATTGCGGGGGACGCACCTTCGGACAGCGTGTACCAGTATAACCAGAGAGCGAGGGAGTTGGTGATGTCTTCAGTGGGCCATCCAGCACTCCTTTCCTCCCAGAGGTAATTGTAGATGTAGCTCTCGACGTAATCGTGAAGGCGTACATGTTCGAGATGAACCGCGTTCTTGCCGTCGTTCTCGAGACAGAGAGTGAACGCACGCCATAGGTCGTGGAGAAGAGTGGGGGAGTCGATGTCACCGCGACGGATGTTGTTGAGAGCGATAGAACATGCGACGAGCTGATAGGCGAGACCAGCAGAGTACATGGCATCTTGAGGGAGACGACGGCGAGCGGCGCGACAGTCGAATCGAGCGCAGAAGATTCGAGCGTAGAGGTGGGCGTTGTGGGTCACGGAGAGGGCACCGTAGAGGTACCGACAAGTGCTGGAGAGAGACAGGAGGTCGCGGGGAGGGTTGANGGGGGTCGAAGGAAGCAAGGTCCTCTGCGACGCCCTCGAGGACATTGAGCGGGAGGGCGCAGAAGGGAGAGGTCGCGACGGATTGCATGGGGAAGGGAGGAGGAGGAGGGAGACGAGGGAGACATGGCGCGAAGCAGGCGGTGTTTAAGAGAGCGTCGAAGGAGAGAAGAATTCACGAACTGCGCTGAACATCCGTCAGTGCTATCATCCAGCAACACGAAACGAAACGAAAGGCAGCGCAAGAAAGCGAGAGAGATATCGGAGTCGGAGTTGAACGAACCGTCGACCACTCGGACACGCCCTCGCTCTCCCTCCGACCCTCCCTTCCTCGCCGGGCAATTGCTCGCACCAAGCACCTCCCGCGGCCCCGTACACACCGCCGAGCGCCATGGAAGATTAATGGGCAGTGAGTAATGTCCTGGATGAAGGAGGTGGACAATGTCTCCCTCGTCTGCTTACGGCACATTTTGATCGGCGAACTACGCTACCTGCCCGTTTTGGGTGGGCGAGCGATAGTTACCAAAGTGCGGCGTCGTACTTGCTCTCTTCCTCCTCCTCCGCCGGCTCCCAGCTTCCCCTCTCCGCCCCCATCCTCCCACATCCCTCGGCCGCTCTCGCCGGTCCTCACCCCGCCCCCGAACCTTCAAGTCCCCGTGCTCGTTTTGGGCGCAACACCATTCGCGGGAGCAATCCAATATGCCATCTCCATTTCGCCTTTCTCGCCCAGACCCGCATCCATCCCCTCCTCGCTAATCTCCCTGTCCCTCCCAGTCTATGAGCCACAGCCTGAGACTCGACCTCTCTCTTCACAGCCCTCGTTCTCCAGCACCTGCGTGTTCGCGATATCCCAATGTGCCTGGCCTCTTCTGCAATCTCCGACCGCATCTCAGGCCGACGCCTTGCGTACCCTCGCTCCAATGCACGTCCCGCCGGCTCTGTGTTCCCTTCGCCAAATGTTCTATCTACAGAAACGCATCCATCGCGCTGGCCGTCATCGTGTACCTCCACCTGTCGCCCCATGACAGCTGTTCCGTATGTCTGCTTAAAATGGCTATGCCGTCAGCCTCAAGTTCGTCAATACCCCTTTCCCACCCTCTTTGTCAATCCCTCCCACAGCCGTAATCAACGTTCGAGCGGCCACATTTACACTCCGGAAATGACTGTCAAACCTAACCGTCTTGCCTTGTCGGTCAGCAGTAGATTCTCTCTTCTTCCCTGCTGACAACCACTGCGCCGCTTACGCACATCTGGACCATTCGTTACCGGTGGCCAACTCTCTTTTGCAGGGTCATTCGTCGCCTGAACACCTCAGCTTCACAGACTCCCGCCACTGACGTAGAATTCTGGCCACCGCGTACGATCGGTAGACGGCATCCCTGGCAAACAGACTCGCCTCCTGTCAGGTACCTGCGCTCTCCTGCCGTACATCGATGTCTTCTAATTCTTCGTCAGAGCTCGACCAGCCCAATTTACGGCACTCGACGCCCATATTCATCCTGCACCCTGCACTGCGCCTTCGCATCCCTGTCACCGATCCACCAAGAGAACCTCAGGGCTGAGAATTGGCATTCCACGCCGGTCTCACCTCCGACTCTCGCCCCTAGCGAGAGGTATCACAGGTTGCGTTGTGTTTATGTAGCGAGGACGCTTCTAGCCGTATCCGGGTCCTATGGCCGCCTCGACCTTACGACCTGGTGCGTCGCAAGATGGCGGTTTATTCTGGCTCAAAGTCAGATGGGTAGTCCCATGCCACAAGAAGGGAAAGATGATTACGGCCGGGGAGGAGACCGCCAACGCGGGGAGGCCCCAGCATCGTCTTCCGTGGACTTACCCCTGGCAGGCCCTGTCTAGCGAAGCATCGATGATGAACGTTGTCGAACGATGCCCACTAAAAATCAGTTGTCGTACGTTCACGTATTCTCGTTCCAATATGTGAGACAGGTCGGTCGCCTACAGACATGTGCGGCAGAAAGCCTAGAGGGGTATATCCACATGCTACGTCCGTGTGCGATCCTTCCGGGACCCCACCGCTTTCCGCCCAAGAAGCGTCTAGAGTACGTCTCCCGCGCTGGTTGTGCCCCGGTATGAAAGACCTTCCAAAACGACTCATGCGCGACGTAAAAACACAGCTTCGAGAGACGATCGAGATTGTCGGGTTCCAATCTCCGTCAAAGTTTCTTCCGCCTGGTGTAGGCGAGATACCATCCATGCATGGCTACATGCGGGCCGGGCCCGTGCGCTTCGCTCGCCCCCAGTACGAGGCGTTCTGCACACCTTGGAACCCCCTCGTCAGCCAGTGGTGCTATCATGCTCCGGCCTATCTTTCGGCGCGCAGCCTGTGAGGACTCGCGAGCCACCGCTGAGTAGATGGCACGACGGAGCGCCCACGAACCCTGACCGCTCTGGGCGATAGGCACTCCAAGTGGATGGCCGCACTGGATCACGATGTTCGGCGAACAGTGTCACCGCCCGTACCCTTGCGCCGCGTTCCTGGGCCTCTTTCCCCGCTCCCGCCCTGTCCTACCAGCTGGCACCTGCAGGAACGGAAAAGACCAAGACACTCTCAGAGCCAGCACCGCTGTTTACGTGCATCCGCGCTCCATGGTGGGCGCGTGCGGGTGGCGCGACCCTGCCCATTACGCAAACATGGGCATTCCAGCTCAGCGCTAACGCTGATTGTGCGTCCGGAAGAGGGGCAACGTTCGTCGGAATTGCACCTTCTGCAACTTTGCGAACCGGCCCCTTCTTCATGTTGGTCAGTTCGGAGACCGACAGCGTGGCGTCGTCCGACCCGCGCGCACGCCGCCGATAAATATGCCGTAGGTAAGCGGTCAACGGATGTCTCTTTCCCGCTGTAGTATTGACTAAACGGGCATGGATTGCTTCCGGCAGATTCTGGACGAGACGCGCGGCTGCGGAGTGTCAAGAACTTGTCGCATGCCTGGCTAACCGCAAGGCGCGCTATGAGACCGTGATTGAGGACGCAAGGACGGTACGCGCGCGTGAGCACCACTTCCGCCACTGACACCCTTTTCCCCGTCTGCTGCGTTGACCTAAGCGAGCTTGCGCTCAAGTCGTGCGGATGACGCGTTGGCCCAGGCCTCTCAGTGCGTGTTACTTTCTTCCGTACTTCTTCCGCGGCGGAGTTTGTGCGTTCGCGCGCGTGCCGGACGCGTCGACGCGCGAGGATCAGGAGATTTGAGACACGATCATGTGATCGTGTGCGTTCTGTCCCAAACAGGACGCCATCGCCCAATTACTCCTCTCGAAATAGCAAGGGTCCAAGGGTCTCCCCGGCTCAGTCCGCCCAGGCACTGCCAGTGCTGCTGCAGAGTCTTCCCAGATGACCAGAAGAGCTGACCTCATCGGAGCCCTTGCCGTTNCCCCCCATTCTGTTGTTCGCAGCAGGGTACCGAGGGTGGCGTTTACTACGACTCCGAGAACCCCGCAGGATCCATAGATGAAGGAGCGGTCGTACCTACAACCTGCCGTATGGAATGTATTGTACTTGTTTTGAAATTCAGCCCTGTCTGGATACGAAGAGTCCAGATGATTCTCCCTCGGGAGCTCGCTCGCTGATAGGTTGTATCTCAGGGCGTCCGATGATAGCGAGGCCGCGTTTTGGGGCCCTCCTCTTCACCCCGTCCGTCACGCGACACCTCCCCGCTGACGTTTCGCAACAATTAGGACAACGTGCAGGCTCGTGCTCGTCTCTACGCGATAGTCTTGGGAAGTCATTGCCATGTCGGACCAGAACACGCCCACACGAACAAACACAGCCAAACATTGGTGGCAACAGCAGCCGCGGCGAGGACCATGCGGTGGCGCAAGCCGTTTGTCTCTTCCTTTGTCCTCGAACAGCCTCTCGCAGTCATCGTTTCCCCTTTGAACCTCTTTGGATTGTCTTTTTGACCATGTTGCCAACTCTTGGACCAAGGTGAATGCGGAAACGGATGTGCTACCCGAATTTGCAGCCTCACTGGTGACTCGCCCGTTGGAATGAGGCTTGGACTCTCGGCAATAGACGCAAGCATCAGATGAAGAAGCGCATTGTGCAACTCAGCGACTCCGCCCTTTCCCTCGGCGGCCTGAGCGCACCCTACGGCACCACTCAACTGTCCATCCGCACCGTCCACGAGGGTGCAAGACACCCAGAGCAACGAGTCCCATTGTTCTTTATCTGATGACAAAGTGATGGGATGCTCTCCTTGGGCCTGCGGAGTCTAAACCTTGACAGCTCTCGCGTACTTAAATCCCCCACCCTCTCGACCTATCTCTCTCCCAGACCTCTCGGATCCCCTCCAAGTACGTNCCCCGCCCCCGTCCTCTTTCCCGTGCTCGTCGCTGACCTCCCCCGCCAGTGCCAGGAGTAATTGGCACTTCGCCATCACCCAGTTGCCTGAGACCTGCATGAGCACCTTTGCCGGCACACCCTCAGAGTATCCGGTATGGCGAACAAAAAAGATAAGCCGGCTTCGCAGACAGTGCGTAGTTAAGCGTGCGTCCAGCGATTCAAGACGTCGGTGAAGATCAACAGGGCGACGTGACGCCGGCGCCGAAGAAGAGAGCCCCAAACGGGCGGTGACCAGCAAGTGCGCATGGCAGAGGGGCGGCTGGCTGGAAGGATCCCGGAGCGATGGCGCAGGCCTTCTCGCGGCCTCCGGGGTGAGTACTCGTCGTCGATCGAGGTCGATGTCGAGGAAACCAACGTGCGCCACATTGTTATCTGTGCGAGCGACCTTGGTGAGTTTCCTGTTTTTATTACCACCCGAAGCCAAGCTGATCCTCGCTTCTCGAAGCTGTTGATTGTGGTAGAGTTCGTTGACCTTTGTGGTAGGTGAGTTTTGTCGTTTAGCCTCCCTTCTCTACTTCTTCCGTTTCAATCAATCCACCGGCCCTTGCGCGTCTTGCACCTTGAGCGCTGGCAGAGTCATCAAACGCTTCGCGCGAAGCATTCCCCTCTTGAGCAGTAGCATACTTTATGCTGTAATGAGGATTAGCGTAGTCGTTGTGGGCGGTATCGAGTTCGCTCTTGAACGTCGGTTGCCTAGCTAGCGTGAGCTCGAGGCTGAATACGTTGAATTCATATGATTACTCCGGGCATGATATCAAACCATGAATTATAGTTTGAATTTGGACGATCGTCTTAACTTATGTCACTTGAGAGCCTCTTCTGAGAGATTGAACGTTGAACCTAGCGCTAGAACGAGCAGTGCGCTTCGCCGTCAGGCCTGTGATGAGCGCCTAATAAGTCGTAGTTCGCAGCCGGTGAGCCTTCTTCTCTTCGACTGCCAAAACGCCGTAAGCGCACGGGCGGCGCTTGCGTACGGCGGTCATTCCCAGATAGCGGCATCTCTCTCTCTCTCTCTCGACCACTACCATCTTGGCGCACTCCTTCACTATCATTCTTGTGTGTCTGGAGACATGCCGACCGATTTCTCCTAGCCTTGATCTGCTTTTTAGGATGTCCGAGCTCTGCTACCTCGGCCGCCTACGCTTTGAGCCGACCACGGTTTTAAGACTGATGATTCAGGGGCGCCTCTTACAAAAGGATTCAACCAAGGCCTTCGAAGCGTTTGCCTAGTTGCAATGTGGGCGCATGCTTCCTCAAAACTATGTGCGATCTCCTCTGAGTTACCCATGCGACCCTGCAGTAGTATAGTTGTCAAGATGCCACAAACGCGGACGTGCATATTAGATCGCCAGGATGCATGTGAATCGCCAAAACGACGACGACGTCCGTACAGTGCGCGATAGTAATCTGTGGGGCGGGTTTAACCTATCAGACTGCATGCTACATACTGGGGTCAAGAACGCATCCTCGGAATGTTTCATACCCAGAACGGTGCGTGCAAGCATTCCGCGCACGTTACGGCGCAGCACCCGTTCTAATGTTCATTTTCTGTCATTCCTTGTCAGTATCGATGCGCGTACACGATGGAGGCGTGTGTCTTGCCATTGTGCTTCAAATGGAGCTTGGTAGCGCAGTTGGTACAAGACGGCCTCGTCTAATGGACCACACTCCACCCGTGCCGGCCACAAGATCGCTGTGTTGGTTTTGAGCATCCTTGCATGCTCTTCTGTTCCTTGAATTGTGATTCTTGACGATGATTGGACACCCTTGACGCAATCTCGGTTTGCCGCGAACGGCAGTTCCTGGGCTGTTGAGGCCGTCGATACGGCTTGTAGCAACGACGCATCTCGTTCTGCAAATGAGGGTGCCAGCCCGACTCGTTTATATACCGGTGGCCCATGGGAGAGCGAATCGCCATCGCTACTCGACTACGCTCTCACATGCTCTATTCACTTGCCTTCGTTGCGGCGTTCGTCGCCCAAGCTTTCGCTCACTGTAAGTTGTTTGTGCTCATCATGCCTCAAGCTTGTTGTTCAGTGTGGCGATAGATACCTTTCCTAGCCTCATCGTCAATGACGTGAAAACCGAGCCTTGGGTCAACATCCGCATGACGAACAACCATTATGATAGAGCTCCCGTGAGTAACTCAGATAGGCCGCTTGTGGGACGTGGATAGCTCACACATCTGGTAGGTGACCAACGTCAACAGTACCGATCTTCGTTGCTACACCTCGAAGACCAACGCCACTGCGAAGACCATCGACGTGAATGCCGGTTCGACCATGGGCATCGCATGCGATCAGACGATCTATCACGCTGGCGTAGTGAACGTCTACATGGCGAAGTCTCCTGATGAGACTGACGTCGCTGATTGGGACGGTTCCGGTAGCGTCTGGTTCAAGGTGTATGAGATCACCGCAGAGACGGATGGCGGCCAAAGTATCACGTTCCCTGCAAAGGGGCTTCCGAGCGTGAACTTCACGCTGCCAGGGAGCCTGCCTAGCGGGCAGTACCTCGTTCGGGTGGAGGCAATTGCACTTCACGATGCGGAGCAGTACGGTGGCGCGCAGTTCTACGTGAGTTCAACTACTACGATGAGCGCCCTGCACTGCATGACCATTGTCTTTACAGATCTCATGTGGCCAGGTCAACGTCAACGGTAATGGAGACGGCAAACCTGGTCCTTTGGTGGCGATTCCGGGAGTCTACACGGGCTATGTGAGTTGTTACAGGTGGTGCTCAAGAAATGTGAGCTGACGTGGGTACGTGTCTCCGTAGGAGCCCGGCATCCTAATCGATATCAACGTGAGTCGTGCAATCGCATCTACGGCTCGAGTTGAAGATACTGACGTCGGACCCGCTTTTGATAATAGTGGCCCATTCCACAGAATTATACTCAGCCTGGTCCTGTGGGTGCACCTCCACGTGTTAACAATTCGAGACGATACTTACTATGTCCTACAGGCGGTATGGTCTGGCTGAGCTCTATTGTCGTGGTCGTTAGCGACTCGGGTTTCACTCCTCTATACTCTGGTACCTTTGTCAATACAACAAGTTACGAGTTCACTTTCTCCTCTCTCCTATACCGCTATGAAGTTGACGGAATAGGGCGCACGGACTCGCAGCTGCTAGCACGCACGTTATATGAATAATGATTCCATGACCAGGACGTCTACAGTACATTTCCACGAGATGCGTCTAGGGGCGATTCTAAGTCATGGGTCAGGGCCCGAGAGCTTCTCCACCGGATGCTGCGTCGCAGATGACAGGGACGATGAGGAAATCCCGCCTGAGACTTTGCGTGGTCCTCTCCCTGGGACAGGACTCGACTTGCGCGAGCCTGTGGGCGTGCCGCCCTGCGCTCTCCCCCTGAGAGAGGACGACCCGTGCCCTCCACTCCAGCTCCGGCCACCTCCACTCACCGGTGTCGCCGTGCCGGAGCCTGACCCTGCATTCACGGGCGGCACGCCGGCGTTGCGCATCCAGGGCATCTTGAGGTGTATCCAGCCAATCCATGTTTGCGCGTAGGCGGTACGCTCGCGCTCTTGGCGCCGCCGCTCGAACTGGGCGCGGTAGCGGTCGTAGGCTTCGCGGAAGGAGCGATCAACGCGAGAGGAGAAGATGAGCTCGCCGCGAGGGTTGGAGGCGGGCGGAATGGGCGGAATAGGGACGGAGGAGGAGCGGCGGGCGGTGGAGGATGTGCGGGATGGAGAAGGGCTACGGGTGCGCCGAGGGGAGGTGAGGGTAGGGGATGCGGGAGGGGAGGGGCGAGCGAAGAGGAAGGAGAAGGGGTTGAAGGGGAGTTTGGAGCGTAATNGGGGGTTGACGCATGTTCAGGTACATATTGAAGTTGCGCAGAGCGCGGTTGGCGTGCGGAACGTACCTGGAAGGTGCTGTGTAAGGAGAGAGAGAATGGGTATGTGCGGGGAAGGACATACTTGTTCGCATAGCCAATCTTCTCAGAGTACATACCACTCGCAAAGAACAGGACAAGGGTCGTAACAGACACGAAGAGCAGCCCGGAGGCAAAGTATGGGTGAACTCTTACTTCTGTCCTTTCTGTGTAGATCTCAGGGAGGAGCTGGTGGAGGACCCATTTGTAGGGCACGCCGAGGAAGTTGGTGTTCAGAAGAACCTCGGCGAGGAGGAAGACAATGATAATAAGCAGCTGCAGGAGGAATACTGGATTGAAGATAAATGAGTTGTGAACGCGAAGGTGGGGAGTCGGAGGACTCACGCCTCACGCACGTTGGTACCGTCGTTTGCGCCGGTGCAGCGACGCAGCATTCGTCTTTAGCCGTTCCTCAAAAAGCAGCAGATCGCGATATGTTGCCGCATCGTTTGGGGGGTAGAACGATCCTGAAGGTGAGGGTGGCGATGGGCGTGGTGGCATTCGCGTCGTGGTCGGCGGAGGTCGTGGTCGTGGTACGATGGAGAGAGGCTGGAGCGCCGGTCGCACGCGTGCGTCAAGTAATAAGTAAGTAAGTATATTCGCGCCATGTACGCTACTACACGATTCCTCCAGAGAATCCTTTCCATCCGTCCGTTCAATGCAGCGACTACGACTATGACCACGCAGATCTAGCGGTATCGACCATCGGTATCAATGTCAAAGTCAGAATGAAAGAATGAGTGCATATGTAAAAATCCAGACTGTCCTCAGCGGACGAGCAAGCCCAGCCGCCCATCGGTCTCAGGACCAAGTATGTATAACTAGATCCGTCCCGGTGCTGCGCTCGGCAGCCGTCCACGAGTAAACGGAAAAAGGGAGCCATGCAGGATATCGGGGAGAAGAGAGCTGTGTACAATGCGGATGAAATGAGATGAAGTATGTGTGCATGCGATGAGGGAATCCAAGTCGTCAAGTGTGCCAAATTCCGGGAGAGACGTGCTCTACGTTTGTCAGTAATTTAGAGCACGCCGGCCGTTACCACTGCTTTCTTGCCTGCCAGCGCCGATGAGCACCGTCATCCACCCAAACATGGTCATCAAGAATCGGACGATCCATGCCGAGTCCGCGCCAAGCCCCAGCCCGGGCCGCAGCTGCAGTGCGAATGCAATGTCCAACGGCTGCCGCGGCGTCCGTGTCCGAGGTCGTGGGACCTCGACCATGTTCAGCTCAGGCGCATCGTCGGCGAACAGCGCGCCCGGGAGCTGGGGAGCGGGCGAGGTGGCACGGGCTTGGACAGGAGCCGAGGGCGAAGTTGAGGCGACCGTGAGGCCGAGCGCAGGTGCATCTGCTGCGCGGAGAGACCAGAGCGGCTTGGAGGCGGGCGTAGGCGATGACTGCAGTTCCCGCATTTGCGGTGTGCGCCGTGCAGGCGAACGTGTCGGACTTGCGAGCGGTCCTGGGGTGCGTAGAGGCGTGGAGAAGGGGGTTGATTGGACAGACGCAGTGGGTATGTCGGGTAACGGGAGAAGGTCCGGGTCTGCATGCTCTTCGATGACGATCCGAGGCAGTTCAGGCTTGGGAGAATACTGCGGGGGGAGATCGGTGTCGAGGAAGAGGAGCGAGTGCTCCTGAGCATCTTCAAAATTCTCGTCCACGTCTTCGTTATCAGATGAGGGTTCATCTGCGAGAAAACGATCGTCCTTCTTCTCGTCGTGGAATTCTGCAGGGGGAGGAAGCGGCGCGTTGACCGGGAGCAAACGACGCTTCTCCGGCTGCTGGACAGCACTGCCGGTATGAACGTGGATATCATCAGGGCCGTCGAGGCCGACACGGCGTTCGAGTCTGGGGAGGATATCCCAAGCGAGGCCAGACGTGAGCATGAACGACTGCAAGTGGTTCAAAGCGTAAAGTCCAATGCCTATGCAGAGCAGGGACAGGAAGGCAGCGAGGCATGAGGCCGCGATGACGATGAGCGGAGGTGAGGTGTAGAAGTTGGCCAAGCCGGTGGAAGGATACGCCTCTTGCGATGGCTCCTGGGACGCCTCTGTATCAGTGTCGGTGGTGTCCACGGCGGAGGTGGGGCTGTCGGGGAGAGGGCGTTCTCCACCGTCGAGGTCCTGAAGCGAAGAGCCAGAGGCAGAATCCTTGAGACCTTTGAGGATGTCGTAGAGCTGCTTCTCGTCTTCGGAAGGATTGCCATCGACGTTGAGCGGGATGACGGCCTTTACGGCGTCGATGTCTTTGAGGCGGGAGAGAAAGGCGGACTGCTCTTCTGAGGAGGTGAGGGAGATGTGCACGTCTTCATCTTCGGCATGTGGCCAGAACTCAGGGCGTTGTCTGTAGCAGGATGCGTGAAATGAAGGACACGATGCTATAGCGTGGGGACGCACCCTGTGCGAGAAGCAAAGATGGCTTGAATGGCGTTCTGAACCTCGAGCGACTTTCTTACCCTGCGATTGTGTTCAGGTGGGCGCAGATCAGAGACTGAAGGAGACACGTACGAAGGAGGCGCGTCCGGGATGGGACGGGCGGTGACGACCAGCGCGAGGAGGGAGAAGGAGACGAGGATGTTGAGAGTCATAGCGGCCGGAGCACGCCTTGTGGATACTCTCAGAACACGAGGGGAACGCTCGCCACGATGGAACGTGGAGAGGGTGGGATGAGAAGGGGGTAGTGGGCGCTGTTGGTGGCAGTGAGCAAGGCTGCCTCGGCGTCGTTGGCCGCGGTGTCGAGCGTTGGCTGGCGGATGTGGCACACGCGACCACGAAAGATAAGATTAGATCCGGCGCAGGTCACGTGGGCGTCATGGCTAAGTAGACGTTGGCCCTCGGCAAGTTCAGAATTGTCACTTCAAGTCTCTCTTTCTTGCGCAACATACGAACATGTCAAGCAGGAACATCGCACAGGGTCTCGCTCGTTCTTGTCTTAAAACCTCTGCCGCCAGATCCTGGCCCAGGCCGAGAGCCTTGCCTAGGCCGTTCTCCTCCCCGCACTCCTCGTCTTCATACCACTCCGCTGCTTCTGCACCATCTCCTCTTGCCCCCTCTGCCTTCGGTCACAGGCCATTCGCTCGTACATTCCACACCACACATGGTCAGCCACCTTGTCTCTCTTTGCGCCTCTTCGTTCTAACCTCTTGTCGTTTCAGTCGCTCGTCACTTTGGCATAGACCGTCCAGAGCCTGGTACTGGGTCCGTCTCCCCGTAACGCCGCCTTGTTCGTGTCCGTGCTCATTCGCTCGTCTCAGCATCAAGGTCCACTTCAGGGACCACAAGGGGAACCTCATCAAAACAGTTGAAGCCAATGAAGGCGACGACCTCCTCAGCATAGCCCACGAGTATGACATTGATCTCGAAGGTGCGCAATCACCCGTATTTGTGTACTGTTTCCCTCTCAATCCAGCGCATGCCTTCATAGGCGCATGCGAGGCCTCCATGGCTTGCTCGACTTGCCATGTCATTCTTGACCCAGAAGTGTACGATCAGCTTCCAGAACCAGAGGTCTGTTGTTCACTTCCACTCGCTCTGTCCTCACTTTGTTCACGCCTCCCAAGGACGATGAAAACGACATGCTCGACATGGCTTTTGGTCTCACCGATACCTCCCGCCTTGGGTGTCAGGTCAGGGTAACAAAAGCCTTTGACGGCATGAACGTCACTCTCCCTGCCGCCACTAGGAATATGTTCGTTGACGGTTCGTATCCGTATCCGTTCCTTCCTGCTGTGCGCTATAATGTCATTTTCAGGCAAGAAGCCGGCTCGCCACTAGCATTCGCTCCAGAATCCAGATCACCATCAATGCTGTTATCTTACATTCGCCTAGTCATGAATACATGCGCAACCAATCGCTCACTCCCGTCTTCTGCCGCGCACGGGCCACTCGCTTGTGGGTGTTGACCTTTATAGATTTACCCATTCGCCCCGCTTTCCTCGTCTCTTCGCTCGCGCAACTGCATGGCATAGGCGACAGAACGTCATCCTCTGCATCCCGCTCGTGTTCACTGCTCCCGAGTCTTCTGTATCTCGAACGAGGAAACAGCCTGTGGGAAGTAGGAGGTCGCAGCTCAAACACGGGTATTTGGGGTCGTCGCTGTCGGCGTCTTCCAAGAGGCCCATCGGCAGGAACCGCTTCAGGTCCATGTCATGGTGCTTTGCCAACATCTTTCGGTCGGGGAACATGGTAACGTAGCGCCCCGACTGGGCTCTAAAGCTTTCAACCTTTCCGGGCCCCTTGTTCCATGGCTCCTGCATGAGGCATGTGTATACCGCAGCGATCAGGACGGCATCATGCGCAGCATAATCCAAGAGTGCTTTCGAAAGCGGGCGTCGCATCCATATTTCGCTCCCTTGGGCCCGGTGCATAGCGACCACGGCCGCTGCCCTGCTGTCAACTCCCGGTAGAGTAACATATCCATCGAATGCTCACGGTCTTTCGCGCCGGCTGCGTTTGAGATTCCTAAGGTACGTACGACGTGGGCTAATCCGCCGAGGCGGTGGATGCCGTCGAACTTGGCAGGGTCCGCTTGGATGTCTTGCTGTAGCGAGTTGAAATAACCCCCGGGACGTCCGAAGTCGTAGAGCCGCATTGCGTCCGTCTCGCGCATCGAAGGCCGACGTGACGCGACCTCGACCAGCTGCAAGTCGAGCACACCCGCGATGGATAGCCCAGGGTAGGCTTCGATGAGCTCGAGCACGTCGGCACGCCCGTCCCAGAAAACCTTGGTGATGGACGGGTCAGAGAAGAGGCGGTGTAGGGCGGTGAGGGACGGATGTACGGTGGAGGTGAGTGCGAGGACGTCGATGAGGAAGATGTGGGAGGCTGAAATGTCGCTTAGTGTGAGGATGCTTGGGCCACCGTTGGGCATGCCGATGTTGCGCCCTTCACAGTCGACAACGAGGACGGATGAAAGGGCGAGGGAAGAGGTGGCCGCGGTGAGGTCGTCATGGGTGGTGCAGTACGTGATTGTAGGTGCCATGGCAGAGACGGCCTGGGTGAATGCAATCGCAGCTGAAGGGTCTTACTGAAGGTCAAGATATACGAGGAGCTGTGTGCCCTTGTGTGGTTTGGCGGGATACACGCTTCGCTGCGGTAGGCTATTTGTTACGCCGTTGGGGACAACCGAAGTTTCGACCGCCATGTACGTGCCAATGTCCAAAGCTGTAACTTACACAGTACCGAGTATTAACAGTACTCGTTCAGTAGGAGACTCTGCTGCGGTTCAATCTCCGCCTATCGGAGATAGTAACGGATATTGCAACTTGTTCGTCTTCAAATTTCTGAATCGTTTATCCGAACTGAATCGCTCTGTGCTGCAGACGTCCAGAATCACTTGGGTCGCACTGGGACATGTCTCTTTCAGCCAACGCATCCTCAGAAACACACTCGCTGGAGGCGACCGTGCCGGTTCGCATCGGAGCCGGCAGCTTTGCGACTATCTACGCTCTCCCAGGTCGTGCCATCGTCTCCAAGGTCGTCCACCTGCAGGACCACCTAGCTCAGATCAAGCACGAATACGAGACACTGCACAATATACATGGCACCCTATGCAATACGGATTCTATCTTCGCGATTCCTCGCGCGCTCGCGTTCTTCGATCCTTCCGCTCAGGAGCTCCTATATCACCCACCCTCTCCTCACCGAGGGCCGCTTCGTCAGGCCCGCAGCCCTTTCAACACCGCGTTCTTCGCCGACCTCCCTCCTCGTGCATGTTATGTGATGGACCGTGTGGCACCCCTACCACGCTCCATCGCACAGCTCATTCGTACGTCGATGTATCCACCCAAGGCTTCTGAGCTGCCCACGCCCCTCCTGGGACGCCTCTACTTTGGAAAGGAGCTGCGTCCATCGGCATTCGTCAACACCAGCAATTTCCCCATCGACGTTGCCCGTTACCGCCTACTGCAAGATCAATCTGCCGACGAGCTCTCACCAATTGAAGAGGTCGCAGAAGGGATGGGCGAAATGCTCTCCAGGATCCATTGGAATGCCGGTTACGATGCCCGTGACGTAGAGTTCGTCCTCGCTGGTGACATATATTCAGCAGCGGCGCGTTTGTATATAATCGACTTCAATCAGGTATGTAGAACACGACATCTGGATCTAAGCCACATTGACGCTGGTATTTCACCTTGAGATGCAATCCTTCAACAAAAGCCACAACGACGTCACACCACTTGTGGAAGCTTTCTTCTCCAACGACCCCTACTATCCGCGTCCCATTCCTGGCGATCAGTTATACCAGAGGTTCAAGCAAGCTTACATACGTTCGTGCACCTTGGACCATCTTCCTGGCGCAAACTTCTTCCTGCGTGAAATTGAGAATTATCAGGCTACTAAAACTGTGACGTCGTAGTGCATTGTGGTAGTGTCTCATTAGCATTTGTTCCGATTCGACTGTGGATCGGTTTCGGTCTAGCTCTGCATGTCATAGGATTGTTACCTACGCAGTCTAAACGCGCTGCTTCTTGGTCGACCCCGTTGCCTCGTCAATGTTGCCAATGCTGAGCCAACTCAAGCATCGGGCCCGCTACTAGCCAAACTTAACAAAACATATACATGTTCTATAGGCAACTGCAGCTGCCTCGGGCTGCCTATGTTGCACCTACGCAGGTGGGGGCGTTAATGGAATAGAACAGTCCAGGTTGCCATGGCCCTTATATACTAACTTCATTAACTAATATAGACTAGAGTGGAGTAACTGAGTAAACACAGACTAATCTAAATGTTGCTAGATTGCAACGCCGCTCCATACTTCGTAACCCTGACTCTGTTCCTACTTCACATCTCCTTCCACATTTCGTACCTTCGCACTTCCCCATACCCTGCACTCCACTCGCACTTTGCACTTTACACTTACTTGACCCCATGACCTTTATGTCTCAGATAACCCTCATGGTATGTACACTGTGGGACCAAATACGGGTGAAAAGCACCGGTGTGCCCGGTGAAAAAGCAATTTCACCTCCCGTGGTGGTGATTCTTGGTGAATTTAACCACTAGTAAATACCCTCATAACATAGTGAATTTAGCCACGGAAATCTTGATGGCAAGACACCCACCGCAAGGAGGTGATATTCACCACCGGAAGCCTGTTGATTTTTAAGATCTCATAGACAATGCTCCGACATTGACCGTTAGTCTCCGTATACTGCTCATACAACAACAAAATGCGGTTGGGTATCACTCGGACCATTGAAAGGTTTGGAGCGGCCGGTACTGACAGAGCTATTTTGTCCCAATTTCTCCAAGTTGCGAGCACTTCTGACCCAGCCAGTGCTTATCGCCTTATCAGACAGCTGCTCGCCATTGATGTCACTTTACTCCTAACCATCACCTTCTTCAGCAAATGGCAGAAAGTACGTCTATGGACTGTTGATCTCTCATATACTTATTGGTGTTACGAATGTACAATAGACGTCTTACGAACTCTACGGTCTGGTATGGTATCTGCTTCAAGCTCTGTACGATACGGATGTGGCAGGCTCTAGGATTCTAGCTACAGTTCTTGAAGTCAGGAATGGTCTCGTATTATCTAGGACTCTCTAGGACTTTCTATGCACAGTTACTTCTGCACAGTGCACAGTCGCTTCTGCGCAGTGCACAGGCGCTTCTGCACAGTACACAGTAGCACTGCCACAGTGTTACTAGGTTTGACTAGCGCTGACTACTACGTACCAGAAAGTCCGTGTATACGCTAGAACATTCCGTCTACAGGCCTGCATACATGTATATAAGAGGCGACACCATAGAGCGACCTTCAGCTTTCAGTCTCTTTGTGCATTACGACTTTGGTTGCTCATTACCTCACTTTCACTGCAAATACTACTACGCGCTTATCTTCGACAAGCTAGGGCTAGTAGCTGAATATATACAAGCTCTCTATTCATTGACGTCTTAAGGCTTGAGAGTTTAAGAGTCACGCTCGAAAGCGTAACATTAGACTGAAAGCTTTAACCCTCCACTTGTTACATCAGGAAAAACTCCCCAGGACAATTAGCTCTAAATTAGAACTAATGCACAATTTAGCAATGATAATTGAACTTACTCAGAGTAATGCCATCTAACTCACTATTATGTTACTAATTGGCAACTAATATTCTTTTATGTGTATTATGGATGTATGTTACTGTACAATATATCATGTATCCATATATTGACTAGCCTACATAATAAGTACCTGTGCAACAGACAGTATATATGACAATACAACTAAAGTTTCAAGGAGTATATGCTAGTCATCCAGTCAATTATTAATCATCATACATGAGGCTGCTATCATTGCCTGGGCTACAACATAGTATATAGCCTAAGTATACCTGCATTGATAGTTTAATGTAGTAAGGAGTCATTTGTTACAAAGGGAAAAATGCGGTCATATGGTGTTTATTCTTGGGGAGTGAACAGACTTATAAGCCTGAGCTATGTATGGTAGGGATGGGCAGCCACATATATAGCAGTGGCTCACAGCTATAGTAATGGTTCTGTGGTGCAGTGGTAAGTTGGGGTGGTTTGTAGAGCTGTCAACTGGGTGAGGCTGTGGATTCAAATCCTGCTGATGGCCAAAAGCNAAAAAATGCGAAGATAGTGAGGATCCCTTTTTGGCACTGTGCCATTCTGCATTATGTGGATGAATATATATTTACTGTATAATTGGGCTGAACATCAACCCAATGCATCTATCTACATGCACTGGCAGCTCAATAGTGTCTTTGGATATTGTTAACTAATTGTACACTAACATGAGGTAAGGACACTAATTAAATGACCACATTGTAAATAAGTACTAATCAACTAATATTGACTACTGGCAGGTAATTAGTAACAATGAGAGATAATTGCCTTGGGGAATTTTTGCTGATGTAAAAGTGCAGAGGCCTACGTCGGAAGACAACGACTACGAAACACATCAGAACTCTCTCTTGCTCGTAACATACAGAGAGACGATGGTCAATACAGAGGGAACTACACATCCCCCATTGCGACAATCACCCAGGGTACTAGACGGAAGGAACAAAACACTGCCGAGGCTACCTCCACTCATGATCCCAGAGAATATAGTTGCTCTCCCAAGTTCGCTAAGAGGATCCCCATTCCCCTTGACAAGAGGTTTTAGCTCGACAATTCCTTACGTAGAAAGTACCAGTTCGACATCGTCAGGTCGGAGCACTCGAGTATCAGACGAAGAACCTGTGTTTCAGAGAACAAACAAGTGGAGAGAATATAGGAATTCTCTGGCCGTTCAGGCAGAATCAGGAGTAGCAATAGGCGTACCCATTCCAACCTGAGCGAGTCCAGGAACGGATAGTTCAGATCGATCAACCCCAGGAACAAGTGTTGAAGAAGCATCCTCAATGGCAGGGATATTCTATCGGAGAACACAGCTTCCGGTGCACGCGGTCGATACACTTCGAGTTATAGCAGATAACTTGGAAGTACTAGGACAGGAAGACTTCACGAGGAGATATCACGCGACTCTCGAACGGGCGCATCGATATATAACTCAGGTCATCCAGACACTCGAATTTATTCCAAGACAAGTTGTTACGCCTCCAACGAGGGTACAGAACTTTGCGGAATATCTTCAGAACCAGATTGACTACCTACGAGCAAAGGTTATCAATCCGGAGAACTACGCAGATATAGACCTCAAAGAAAACCTTAGGAAATTCTGTAGTTGCCTCCGAGCTAGGGAACTACATCAGGCTTTCCTACGACAAGCACAACGTGTATGAGTTCAGCCGAACCATATAGTTGTTCAAGGTCATATCATCTATACAACTCCAACAAAGCTCGGGATGTATACTATCGAGAAAGCGTAGACAAGTGGAATTTTTGCACCAACGAAAGGTGTCCACTTCGGTACAACACTAAGGAGGTTCCAAACGTCAAGCACGCATCGGCTTTAATCCTAACACACTCCTCACAAGAGAAGGATATTACTAAAACCCACGGACGGCAAACCCCGGTAGTCAAGAATCCACTACCTGCTGGAAAAGCTACTGGTCGGATTAATAGTCCGAGAGTTGTGTCAGGATCATTTCCGACTTCAAGAGTAGGAACCCCGAAACCTCAAGAATCCGAATCACCTAAGGAATCAGGTCCATCCTTCAAGGAGAAAGGAAAGGAGACCGAACTGCCTAAGGTAGAGGACTCGGACAAGGAGGACGAGACTTTTTGGACAATGGTCAAAGCACCTGAAGTGGAAATCAAAGAAACTATTCGGATTAAGGTCACAGTACCTGCACTGAAGACAGAAGACATTCGGATTGAGGCAGAAACACCTGAACCAAGAGAAGAGCATATTCAGACAGAGGTCGAGGAGACTAAATCTGAATTGGAGTATACAAGTCGCAGCGCAACCCCAGAATTCGTACGAAAATCAGTACCATCGTACATGTTGGGAACAGCGACAGGAGAATCCATTTCTGGAGCCCATAGGTATGCGTTCACTCCGCAAGGGCAAAGCTCTGAAGGAGGAAGGTACGGGTCTCTATTCAGTGGACCAGCCCCCCAGGCAACAGCGAGTTCTGGAGGAGTTATTAATCCTTCTGGAGGTGGAGGAGGAGGTGGACCAGGTAGGCCTGGAGGTCGCCCTGACCCTGAGCCTTCAGATCCTCACTCCCCAGGAGGAGGACCACCAGGACCACTGGGACCACCAGGACCAGACCCAGACCCGGAACCGCAAGAAGCTCCAGGAAATGCGCCAGAAAATGCGCCGCAAGGACAAGGGAAAGGCAAGATCAAGGACCCTGAGGTCTTCAACGGAGACCGAGACAAAACCAGGTCCTTCCTCAATCAACTGTTCCTGTTGTTCACGGCATGGCCCCACGACTCCGTTAATGATTACACGAAGGTGGCGACGGCCCTATCCTTCATGGAAGGGGACAATATAAACTACTGGAAGGACATCACGATTCAGCGAGCTGAAGAGGAAATTAGACCGGGAGTCTATCGAGGCTTTGACTCTTGGCCGGTCTTCAAGAGGAATTTCCTACTCGCATTTGCCCCAGTAAACGAGGTCGACGATTCTATGGTTAATCTCACGACAATACAGCTCAAAGACTACTCTTCAGTTGACGAGTTCAATGCGAGGTTCATGGATCTAGCTCTCAAGGGAAAAATTCTGGACCCAGCAGCGCAGCTTGCCCTGTACAGGAATGCGCTTCCAGAATATTTACTGAAGAGGATATCCATGTCGTACCCTCCGCCGACGACCATTGAAGAGTGGATGGCTAGAACTAAGGAGATCGACCATAGCTATCACCTTACGGAGAAGATTTTGGCTAATCGCAGAGGACGCAAAGCCAAAACCTCGAAGACTAGAAAGAATGTCAAGATGGTTAATGTTGAGGATGACTCGTTCGATATTAACAAACTCTCTGTCAAGGAGAGACAGAAGTTGCAAGACAAGAGACTATGCTTCTGGTGTAAGGAAGCCGGAACATATTTCCAGAGACTGTCCTTCTAAACCTAAGAAGCCCAGCAAACCTGTCAGTCAGAAGGTACAACAGGTTACCGACGAGGATTTAGAGGACGAGTCTGAGGAGATCTCAGACGAAGAGGACGACGAGGACGAAGAGGACGACGAGGACGAAGAGGACGACGAGGACGAAGAGGACGACGAGGACGAAGAGGACGACGAGGACAAAGAGGACGACGAGGACAAAGAGGACGACGAGGACGAAGAGGACAATATCTCTATTAACGCACTCAGGGCAACAGATTTCGAGATGGGTTTTTAGGCAGGCAAGCAGACTCGACGCCTGACTTCCCCAAGGAACTGCATGTAACTATTGTAACCAATACAGAGCAGAGACACAGTGCTCTGCTGATACCCGGTTACATGCAGGTTCAGGACAAAGCCGTCGAAATCAAGGGGCTCATCGACACTGGTGTGGACGCAGTGATCGTCAATAAAAAGATTGTAGACAAGTACAATCTTCCGACAGTCAGACTACCGAAGACTCTGACTTTCCAGAATGTGGACAATAGCGTTAACAGTATGGGAACCATTACCCATCGGGTGGAGGGGACATTTAATCTCCACATGATTGTCAGAAAGCATTCGACACACTCGAGAAGTGGTTTACTGAAGAACCGATCCTGCAAATCCCAGATCCGGAGAAACCATTTCAAATTCAAATTGAGTGCAATGCTTCTAAAGTTGCAACAGGTGCTGTACTACGACAGCAAGGAGAGGACGGACTATGGTATCCTTGTGCCTATTTGTCCAAGTCCTTCACTCCTGCAGAACGGAACTATCAGATTTATGATAGGGAATTGTTAGCCATTGTTCAAGCTCTCAAAGCATGGCAACATTTTTTGCAGGGCTCCCCACACCCTACAGAAATTCTATCAGATCACAAAAATCTGACCTACTTCCGTACAGCGCAGAAGTTAAATCGTAGACAGGTGTGATGGCATTTATTCCTCTCGGAGTTCAACATCGTAATCAAGCACCAACCCGGAAAATCCCTCACTCAAGCAGACACCCTTTCTCAGAGATCAGGGCATGATGGNGGGGGGGGGGGGGAATGACAACAAGGACATTGTATTACTAGGGCCAGAACTTTTTGCCAAAGCTGTCAACGTTGAGCTACAAGAGCACATCCGTGATAGCAAACTACAGGACAACTCGGTAGTAGAACAGAATACTTCTGTACAAGAACAGAGTATACGTTCCACCATATAATCAGTTGTATCGTGATATAGTCAAGATGCATCACGACGCACCGATTATGGGACACCCAGGAGTCCAGAAAACCTATGATCTGGTTAAACGGGAATATATGTGGCCAGGCATGCAAAAATTCATTGTGCAATACGTCAAAGGTTGCGCCGCTTGCCAAACAAGCAAGGTCAATACGCATCCCATTAAACCAGGCTTAATTCCCATTCAACACAGTGGGGATACTAGGCCTTTCCGGACAATTACCATGGATTATATCACCGATCTACCAGAGTCGGACGGATTTAATGCCGTCCAAGTGGTAGTCGACCATGATGTATCCAAGGCAGCAGTATTTTCCCCTTGCACCAAGAATATTGCGGCAGAAGGAGCCATGGATATTCTGCAAAGGGATGTATATTGCAGATTTGGACTACCTGCGAAGGTCATCTCAGATCGAGGGCCACAATGAAGGCATTCAAAGAATTACACAACAGCCTCGGAATTGAAACAGCACTCAGCACGGCCTACCATCCTCAGACAGATGGAGAAACGGAGCAAATCAATCAGGAACTCGACTTAGCACTTTGACTCTACTGTGCTAACAATCCGGAGAACTGGGCCAAACTGCTGCCTCAATTCAAATTCGCGCACAATCAGCGGACACACTCTGTCACGGGAAAATCCCCTTTTGAGCTCCTCTACGGGTTTCAGCCAGAGGCCGCTGGGACAGTCCGAACAACCCCAAAGCATCCAAGTACGGAGCAGAGGCTTCAAAGTCTTCAAGAAGCCAGGGAGAATACAATAGCTGCGCACGCGCAGGCCGCCGCAGCTATGTCAAGAAGACTCCCTGCTGCACAAGTACCGCTGAAGCTCGGAGACAAGGTTCTTCTTGATACAAAGAACCTCAGGCTTCCATATGTCTCCAGGAAGTTAATTCCAAAACGAGTGGGACTGTTCACGATCGTCAAGGTCTTGGGACCGGTTATGATTGATAAGGAACAAATTAATTGGTTTATGGGGCGAGCTTTCTGCCAAATCATGTAACGCGCATCCGACCCCATGGGAATAAATTTTCAGACTCAGAAATGAAAAAGTAAGTAATTTGCACAGCCACTTACACTACAGATTCTAGGGTTAGGGGCCACTTTCAATAGCACAGCTTAGGGTTGGCCCTAATCACAGTAAGAGTTGAAACAGTTATCTTCAACTTATACCATTGTTATCTGCAGTCTTACTGACAGCCTAACCCTAAAGCTGTGGCACAACGTCTACTGCCACTAGCGTCTATTCTGATGTGGCCTGCCTGCAGATATTCTTGTATACCCAGTTGTATTTTGTGATTTATAGGGCTACTATCAATCTAATGTATGCATATTATGGGTTTGTTCTGTCCATGGAATCTCTAGCTACCTGATAGTCATAGTAGCTTTACACTATACCCAGTCACAAAAAAGATATGAGACAATCATTGGGTGTCATGCTTCCAGATAACTCCCTCTATCACACCATCACTAGTGATTGTAAGCATGCACATTCAACAAAAGTAATTGATCCTTGATACAACCATACTCTCCATAGTGTATGTATATATCAAGCCTTAGTAAAAGTCTTGCTTGAATCTATCCACAGTGCACTGTGAAGGAAAGGCAATTCCTGTAGTGGTGCAGTATTTTGTGATTTACAGGACTACTACCTATATAATGTATCAATATAATGACCTTATTTGTTCCATACCACATATAGCTACCAGGGGGCCACAATACATTGACTATAACTACAATAACAAGAAAGATATGGGGCAGTCTGTTGCCATTAAGCCTCCACTATAAGTAATACTACTATGCCTACAGAGCACTTATGAATCTATATGGTATCACAAGAATAGTACCATTGGAATCTCTTGAATGAGAGCTACTGAATGGTATATAACATCATATCAGCCACCAGAACCAAACATGGCAGAATAACTTGGCTGAGATAGCAATGTGCTACCACTCTCAGCTTCACTAGTGCCTGGGGTGGCTGTGCACAAACAAGGGCAAAGTCCGGGGCATGATTCCATGAATCCAGGAATCATGCCCCGGACTTTGCTCTTGTTTGGTCATGTGACTACATCACTGTTTTGCCCATAGCTCTCTCTGTTTTCACTGGATTCTGATGTGTGTGACATCAAATGAAAGCTATAAGTGAGGGCTATCTCCTGACATCAACACCATCTAGCAATGAGCAGCCCATGAAGAATGCCATGCCAAATACTGTGGTGTGGCTGACAGGTCATGTGACTTGCTGCCCCGGAGCCTCCGGAGGGCCCCCGGAGGTGCTGTGCCACTGCACAGCAGTGTGTTGGGCAGCACTTGGCCTGTATCTCTGCCAATGCTTGACCTATACATATGTATGTAGGCTTGTTGGACAGCTAGAAAACAGCTCTATCCTATAGAGAGACTAATAGAATGGGTTTCGTTGTCAAATATGGCCTGAAGCTGCAACTAATGTTGCTCAAGATATATAATACAACCAATGTTGTAGTACAGTATTACAAAGGCTCATAAACTGTTCTGCTGCATATTCTCCTTGTTATGGACAATGCTGAAACTATAGTACAGTATAACAGTAGAGTAAACAGCACTGCTTTTATGCTTACTATGATTATGACCATACTTTTTGATCTTTAGCAGCATACTACCATGCACATGATTCAAGTAAAATGTAATAGACACTGTGCATGTTGTGCTAGTCAAAAATGGCTTCCACTATAGCTATATTATAGAGTGTTGTCTGCCATCAATTTGCATAAGATGATAGGAAGATTATGATAATATTGGTGGGAATGCAATATGTTACACAGGCTTTGTGATGGTATAATGAAGTGTATGTGGATGAATACTTGTCCAACCTTGAGAACAGAAGCACACCTCTTGTGTTATTTACTGTGAGCATGGACAGTGAGCATGCTGCAATCTATTAACTATCACTTTGTATGAGCAAGACAGCAGCACTTCCAATCTTCAAATTTCTATAAATGGCTCATCAATCGTATCTGCCAAGTATGGCCCTCTCCCCCCAAGTTACATTTAAGTTAAAACTCCCGGAGAAATGGAAGATACACCCTGTCTTCCACGCAGCGCTACTTACCCCGTACCACACAACTAAGGAGCACGGACCAGACTATGTCCGACCTCCACCGATTCCCACTCCAGAATCGACTGAAGGAGTGGAATGGGAGGTAGAAGCAATTCTGAGCCACCGCACTAGAGGTACCCAAAAGCAGTATAGTGGCTTGGAAGGGTTGGCCCACGTCGGAAAACTCTTGGGAACCAGAAAAACATCTCAGGAATGCGCAGTCAGTCTTGCGCAACTATGAGAAGAGGCACAAGTTGTGAAAGACTCAACCCACTCCTCACCCAATATTTCCTCGAATTTTCTTAACATTTTTCATATCTTCACTATGGTCTACACCAACACTCGTCTTACTGGTCGTCATTTCTCTGAGGCGTCTCATCACAACATTCATTCCCCGTCCCCCCNAACTTTATTAGGGAACGACACACCGTCTCATGCAATGATGAAGGCACCCTCGCTGACCGCATCAGCTGGGTCATTGTTCACCCTGAGCTCTACAGTCATGTTGAGGCCCAGATCTCTCATCTTGTTACGCTTTCGAGTGTGACTCTTAAACTATCAAGCCTTAAGACGTCAATGAATAGAGAGCTTGTATCTATTCAGCTACTAGCCCTAGCTTGTCGAAGATAAGCGCGTAGTAGTATTTAAAGTGAAAGCGAGTTAACGAGCAACCAAAGTCGTAATTTGCAAAGAGACTGAAAGCCGAGGGTCGCTCTATGGCATTGCCTCTTATATACATGTATACAGGCCTGTAGACGGAATGTTCTAGCGTATACACGGACTTTCTGGTACATAGTAGTCAGCGCTAGTCAAACCTAGTAGCACTGTGGCTGTGCTGCTGTGCACTGTGCAGAAGCAACTGTGCATCCCTATATGGTAAGTATAGAGTAAGTCCTAGAATGTCCTGGCTAAGACGAGACCATTCCTGTCCTTGAGAACTGTAGCTACAATCCTAGAGTCCACCATATTTGTATCGTACAGAGATTGAAGCAAAGACCATAGCAGTTCGTAAAGTTTGTAAGATACTCAGCATATGTTCGTAACACACACACTGCAACTTTAAGTGTCCAGGAGGTCCATCTCCTGTAGCTCACTCAATTCTTCACCAAATTCCCTGATTCTTGTTGTTCCAGGTAGCTGTAGACGAGCTGAATATGACTGTGCCATCTGATTAAAAAATAATGTCCTGGATGTAAGCCAAAACAGGATCTGCCAGCCACAGCCAATAAGGAGCTCAATTCTGATCGCTTTTCTCGATAAGGATGAGCTTCTACAGCCCAATAGACAGATATATAGGCACAAAATGCAAAAAGAACGAAGGCAATAGCTGCTGTGGGCGCTGAGATATGGAGGGGAGAATCTGAAAAGTGCAAAAATGCACCTAGATGAATTCCATTGGGGGTAGGCCATATTAGAGCATGTAAAGCAGTAAATACATGGTATTCTATGTATACTACAAGGATCCAAAAAGATTACAGAGAAAGACAAAGAACTGCAAGAGCTATGAGGTGGTAAAGTGGGGGAGGGGCAGGAGGAGGGTGTCGATGCATGTGGTCGTACAGTACCCCCACAAACATTGACAATGCCCGTATTATCATCCCGGCGTGGGCAGATTGTAGTTTGGGACGATGTACAATACCCCCACAACGATGTACAACACAGCTATTATCATCCAAATGTGGTCCCATTGTAGTACCTGCACATGTACAATACCCCCACGGTTGTGGATATTGTATTTACGAAGAGCCCACCTCCAATTACAATTCACTTATTCTTCATTATCAATACACGTGGGGATTTTGTCATGGTACTTGAGGTGGCCACGTCTTCCACAATGGTTTTGCTACCTAGGTTGGGCTATTGTTAACAGTCAGTGGTGACCATGACTGATCGTCTCATGGATGTGCACATGGGTCAGAATGTGAAAACCAAGAAGCCTGCGTGCCTTGCTGAGTACAAATTTGAGGATGGAGTCAACAAGCAATATGTTACAATGAAAACTGCTCAATGTCCCAACCAACCATCACCGTCATCAACATCCACTCCCCACACAATATGAACAACATATCCTGGTCTGCTTCTGGGGCTTGGGTTGGGAAATGTAGTGCTTTGCCATGTGCAACTGCTTAACCGGTTGTTTTTGTGGGTCTCTGGGATGCAGCCATAGCTCTTGGGCCACAGTTGTCAGATTTGCATGTGTACAGTGTGTCAATTTACATACCTTCAAGATTGGCCAAAGCATCACGTCCGTGTCTTCATCTCCTCCATATAAGAAGGCACATCACATGCTATTATTTGTTATTCTGTCAGTGATGTTCAGTGAGATATCAATGAGGACTACTCACACAAGTATGTGATAGCCAATATCTCCATCCATCGGAGGGGTGTAAGTCGTTCATTTGGTAATCCAGGAATGGGATGAATTGTGAGGGGACCTTGGAAGAGCAAGGTGTCCTCACTCTCCCGTGTGAATAAGTAGAATGTGTTGTCATCACATAAAATGGCTAAAGGTGCCCTGCTTCATCCAGACCTGCACATGAGCATGAGTGTCTGTCATTGACACCTCTAAGCTGTACACTCACCTGGACAACCATGTTACGGGTGCCGATCGGGCCAGTTGTGCCCCATCCACTAGCACTCTGCGGAAATGTATCCATGCCCACAAGTTCTCCATCAAGAAGGGAGCCTTGTTCTGCAGCACCTTTTCGGTCTTCACCTTAATGGTGCAGAAGGTACACAGGTGCATACTCTTTAATTCCCTCTTCCGGGCGGCACAGAGGATGTTGGGCTGGACGAGCCTGTCAAGTGTGATTTGGTGAAACACCTCTGGCCCTACTTCGAATTGGCCCGGGTAGTGCGGGGCAATGACCCAAAATGATGTAGCATACGGCAACATCCTCTGTCCGACCAGCCTGCCGCCCGAGCCGTAGAAGCAGCCATGGGCCTGACTGACCACTGGCCACAATCTTCCCATTGCTCCCAAGGCGAGGGGGTGAGGGGTATCCAGCCATTTGTTGACCAATTTTTGGTTTGGGTTGTTCTCGAAAATTGGCAATTTTCTGACACTCTTCAGGTGTGACAATGTTTTGATGGAGATTTTGTCTTCTGCAGAGGGGAGTAACTGTTGGCGTCGCAGCGGAGTTTCGGTGGGAAAGTAGTCCCAGTGAACACTGAATTACAAGTTTCAGAAGTCATTGTCGGTCAACAGCAGAGTGGAGGGTGAAACGTTCATCAGAAGATCCCAGCACACACGCTACCTGTAATTATGGCTTTGAGCAGCCCTCATGTACTCCCATAGGACGGTGCTTCCATCCAAGCATAGCAAAGTTCTCAAGTTCTCAAGTGACAGGAACATCAGGCTTAGTCTGACACCTCGGAAACAGATGTCATAACATTGGCTCAGGTACTAACAGTCAATGTAAAATACTAAATGTGCAAGCCAAAGGTTTGATTGAGGTCTGGAACTGGAGACATGGGATTGGGAAGAGTACAAGTAAGCGCACAATGAGATCGCTATCTACGAAAGGCCATGAGGTCCATGTAGCGACTTAGGCTGCATTGTCCTCCGCTCCTCCCATGCCCGTCACTCCTGCCCACCATCCCATCGTCCCACATGCTGCTCTATGCCCGCCGTCTCCCGCGCGTGTCTGTGCAGACCCACACGTGTTCTGCACACTGCCGTTGCAGACGAGACTCAGTTCCGAATGCGTCTCTCGATCGCCGCTGCACCCGGATTCGTAGTTGCCCATGTGGCTGTTGACCGGGAGCTGTGCAGCCATTGGCCGCACGCAAGGACACTTGCTGGCCTGATCGCGGGGTCCAGGTTTGTTAGGTTAGCATGTTTTCGCAACGGCACGAACAAGATTGTGCAGTGTCACGCCTTGTCGCGCGTGAGGGCAGTATTAGGTGCCGCCGGCTTTTGGCGCCCAGGCGGAGTCCGAAAGGCAGCGCCTTTCGGGTGGGACGTTAACCCCAGTCAAAATTAACTATGGGCTTATACACTTTGTTACGTGCCACTCTGTGAAATGCCACATATTGCAGAATGCATCCAGGCCCATCTGGTCTGATACAATGTCAATTCACACAGTTGACGTGTGTTGAATCAGACCGTGCTCGAGACGTGCTTGAACATGCTTTGCATTGCTCTGCTTGACCGTGTTTCGCTCGATCTGGACGTGTTCGGGCTCGTCAAGTAGGTGTTTGGTTTGACCACCGTCTGTTGTCTGGGGCCACTTGCTCGACGATGCTCGTGTTTGGATCAAGTCCGTGCTCGCCTGTGTTTGCCCCAAGGCATGCCCTCAGCCAATCCTATTGCTTGCCCTCTCACCCCGTCCTGTGACTGTCCGACGTGCCTTCCTCGTCCTCGAGCAAGCGGTCTTGGCTATGGATCGAAACATCAATGTCATACCTCCCTCGCGATTCTTCTTAAGTGCAGCGACACCGTCTTAGAACTCGACACACTTGCTTGTCTTCTGACCACCATCATCTCCGACCTTTGTGCGACACTCGTCCTCACTCTTGTCGCCTATTCCCTTGTTCTGATACATATAATTCTCATAGTATATTTCGTACTCACATCAAACTGTACAAATCCTCCAAGTATGTAGACCCATGGAGTTATGGCTCGATGACTGACCCAGGAAGCTGACTATATACGCCCAGCCAAGTAACAAGGCTACCGCAGCATCAATGACACCCCCAACCGGAGCGTCTGAGCAAGCACCGTAAACACTAGGTCAGCCGTGACTAGAAGTCTCGCACTCATCCAACATTTGTCATACATCCCTGACACGTACAAAAGGCGATCACATCCGAGCTTGGAGCACGGGCACAGGAGTTCAGACAAAGCCTCCGCTCCGCCCTGGAGGAGCTCGCAGCAGCTTTGCACAACACCGAGGCCGATCCCGACACCTTGGCGTCCGTCATCGCTGCGAGATTCTCATCTGCCTCTTCCAACCAGGCGAAGCTGCTCCGTGTCCTCAAGACGATCAACTACATGTACTCGCCAAAGACGCCGGGGAACACCTCTGACGCCAACATCGAGAAGGTGCAGAACGTCCACGAGAGCTTCAATTTCTTGTCCCTGTGGCAGCGCCTCGGAGGCTGCGTCTCAATCATCGGGGACTCGACTCCTGAGATGGAGCATAGCACATTGAGGCTGCCTTGCTACTGCTCATCGAATGGTGGCCTGCCAGTATGTTGACCCAAAGATCACCTTGGGCGTGACTGCTTGTTGTCATGTTCAGCATCAAGGCGGACGAGGTGTGCTACAGCCCTCCACCATTTTGACAAGCACCACTGACCACCCTCTCCATAGTTCAGTGTCACGAAGCTGGTCGGAAATAAGAAGTTCGTGCAGCTGTCTGCGAACTACCATCTGAACTCGTCTATCAAGGATCGGATTGAGGCCTTGCTAGCTGGGTTCTATGAGATCATCCCCAAGGACCTCATCACCATTGTAACTCTTGGACTTGGCTCAGCGCTAATATCCCTTCTGACATGATACAAGTCGCCGCACCTTCTTCGCCGATACCTGCATATGATCCTAATTCATGAATGTCGTATTGTGGTTCTGGGGTGTCTTTATCTGTTCCCTCACTATGCGGCTGGTCGCTTGGTCTCGCGCTCTGAAGACTGCGTACCCGGCACCCCCGAAGGCTTTGAACAGCCCCACGTCCTGAGGCAAACATTCAGGAAGTCGATGGGAGAGTACTGCAGATGGCATGTATCAAGATTCTCCTGCTCCTCTGCAAGAGGCAAAAGAGCCGGATGTTCCCTACCCTCCGTTTCCACCCCTTTCCTTCAATACTCCTGGAACAATCCTCCGGAAGCCCTTGACGACCCATTGCGCTACGCCTTACATTACCCGTGGATATCCTGAGTAAGGCCTCCGCGATAGTGTTATGTGGGTGGGTTCAGCACGCTCAAAGACGTGTGTACTGTAGATGGGAAGTCCATCCGAGCCCTCGCCTCAAATTGTAACTCGGAGAGACCGAGTACAGCCGCTCCAATTCAGCGCTGTAGAGGATGGAGAGCATCTGGAGGTCCTCATATCACCCTTACAGGTGAACGGAGGACAGTTTTCTATAACCATCTTCTCCACACTGTCTCGTACAACGATGAAGGCACCCTCGCCGACCGCATCGACTACGTTATCGTCCACCCCGACCTCTATAGTCACGTTGAGGCTTCGATCTCCCATCTCCCCGAGGTCAAAGACCTCATTGACGTCTACCGCGCCCTTGCTAGGGCCGCCCCATCTTATGGGGTTATCATTGGATACAACAAGAAGACATTGGCTCCCAAGTCGGAGGAAAAGAAGGTGGACCAAATTGCGAATGAGGCCTACCAGGCTGTGATCTAAGCAGTGGAGAAAGTCCTTTCTATGCTCGCTAACCCCCAGGATGAAGATACGGATGTGAGTTCAAATGGAGGATGGTCAGTCCCCTCGACTGACCCATGGAAGATCTCTACTCCAGACCCTGAGGAAGAAGCCATCAAGTGGGGTCAGACTTCTGTCGAGGAGTCTACAGCATCCCTGGTCTCCTCACGTCCTGACTTGCCTTACTCCGAGATCGAGTCCTTTGATCTACTCCCTGAGCTCAATCACCTCGAGCTTAGTACGATCAATGAGTAGCTACAGTTCTCAAGGACAGGAATGGTCTCGTCTTAGCCAGGACTTTCTAGGACTTACTCTATACTTACCATATAGGGATGCACAATCGCTTCTGCACAGTGCACAGCAGCACAGCCACAGTGCTACTAGGTTTGACTAGCGCTGACTACTATGTACCAGAAAGTCCGTGTATACGCTAGAACATTCTGTCTACAGGCCTGTATACATGTATATAAGAGGCAATGCCATAGAGCGACCCTCGGCTTTCAGTCTCTTTGCAAATTACGACTTTGGTTGCTCGTTAACTCGCTTTCACTTTAAATACTACTACGCGCTTATCTTCGACAAGCTAGGGCTAGTAGCTGAATAGATACAAGCTCTCTATTCATTGACGTCTTAAGGCTTGATAGTTTAAGAGTCACGCTTGAAAGTGTAACAAGGATCGGAGGACCAAATACACGTGGAGGGACCAAATATTTACTTCAGTGCCTTGCTGGACGGATATAGGATGTGACACGTGTATCCTAACCAAAGCAGCATCAATTTGGTGCTGGCCTTGCTTTGCACTGTCTCAGTACATAGGTTCACCCGGTGGTGTAGATCAGCCTGTGGAGGCTTCCCGGAGCTTCGTGACAAATCACGAAAATAACCGGTTCCTACTGTAACAGGGTTACGGAAGCTAAATGGTCAGTAACAGTTCATGGTTACAACAGCAGCTGTTAGATGTTCTTGTCGTCATCAGGTATAACATTCCTTTGTGCTCACCTCGAGATCAGCCTGCTGCCTCGTAATTTCATTGATCCACATGTTAGTGTGCATGGGTCGGGCCCGAGCGAGACGTCCGTGCGAAGGACGGTGCCTGCGCGGAAACTCGACAGAAGATTGGAGATAGCAAGAAGAAAAAGACGTACATTGCCTACAAAGAGCTGCATGCGCGTGTCCCGCCACAGATTAGTCGTGCAAGGAGAATTTGAGGAGGCCATCGCCATCTGGATAACAGTCTCAATGTCATCATTTGTAGGACCTGTGTCTGACGCTGATGGGCATGCAGATTCTGAGTAGCACCCCCCGACCCAGAGTGGCTCTTGCCAAGAGGAGAAGCGGTGGAGGCAGTAGAATGTTGTGCAGGTGCTGAAGAGGATGGGTGAGACTGCTGAGCAGAGTGTACAGGGAGGGAGAACTTGCTGGGAGAAGGCGGGTGGGCAGAGACAGAGGGGGAATGGTGGAGGGGGATGGTGGAGGGGAAGAGAAGAGGATGAAGAGAAAGCACAAATGCGTCGAAGCGTCATGACAATCTGTGACGACCCGTGTTCATGCCCGACGGTGGTGCCACATCGCGCTCGACGCTTGCTGCCCTGGCTGACGCAAAACCGCAAGCAGCTTTATTCAGACACTGGGTACACCAAGGCTCTTCAGAAGGCTCACAGTAGGATGACAAACCTCCTAATACATCTTATCCCACAAAGCATCAACTATTCCTGCTTTGCAACAGCAATGGGATGAAGTTAGGGATACAATTCCTATCTCCCCTATGTCATGCAAGTATGTGGAGCTCATTTTCTCTATACCTCTGGTTTAACTCAATCAATTCTCCAGATATGTGGATGCTTCAGGCCANGCTTTTGGCAGTCTATGCTGGGATCTGGCTGAGTGTGTCTCTTCTCTGAGAGGCTTAGAGTGGGCTGATTAACTGAGCAATAGCGCTGGACAGCGTATTGGTAGTCATCCAAGAGAGCCAGCTGAGAAAGAGATGAGTCCTCCAAAACACCCCTAAAGTGAATAAAGTCACAGGGATGCCATCAAAAACATATGTTTTGCCTCCCTCCCCCTGGGCACCAAATTGTTGGGATTCTAAAGTTTGAGGATGTACATCCCTGAACTTTCGAGGAGGTCAGCTTTGAAGTAGATGAGACCATATAACTTATGGCCTGCTTACACTGACGGCACTATCCCTGATCCCAGCATAGACTGCCAAAAGCTGGCCTGAAGCATCCACATATCTGGAGAATTGATTGAGTTAAACCAGAGGTATAGATGCCAATTCCGAGCACTACATCCCAATCCCCACACAAATACCACTCATTCCCAAGGCTCTCCTTCATCCTTCTCCCACTCCTCCCCTTCTTCGTCAAGTTCCTCCAGAGGCTCACCACGCAGCTTTTCCAAGCAATCAGCCAAGACGTCGGGATCAAAGCATGTATCGCAAAACATCTTCCAGCGTGTGGCAAGAGTCGGGCTAAGCTGGAAGCTCAGCCCGACTTCAAGCGTCACATCGTTGAGGTCATCGGAACCAAGGCGGCGGAGTGTCATTCCATGCCACTTGTTTGGTAGCCATCCCACACAAGAGTTGGCCGAAGAGGCGATCTTGATCCGGTACCCAGGGATCAAGAAGTTGCCATCACGGGAAGGGCCATCAGGACGAGCAAGTGTCCAGCTAAACATCCAACCCTGTGGGCAGACTCCCTTGTGGATGCACCTGCCTTCACTCAGCACATCACATAGGTCAAGGAATATAGCCACTTACCTTGCATAGTTGTGGGTGCACATCGCTGAGGGTGGTGCACAGGGGATGGCATCGAAATGTATGTCATCTGGCACGAGCTTGTTGCCAGATGGAACCCGCAGTGTGTACTCACCATGGGGTTCAAAGTCGACAGGGCCTGGAGCCATGCGGGGCAGCGCATTCTCCTCGAGGTAGCTGGTGTAAGCACCGGTCACCTCATTGGGGAGCGAGCCACGGGCGAAGTTCCAGAAGAATGCTGCCAGCGAGCTCTCGCGATGCTCAAGCAACTTCAAAAACACTGGATCGTTCCGGTGCTTAGCATAGTGCAGATTGCACGCCCACCGAAAACCCTGTGAGTCACCCTGATGTCCCGAGGTATACCCACTGTGGGCGATGAACCCAGGATTGTCAAGCTGCAGATTGGCTTAGCATAGCAGATCCAAGAATAGCCCGTTAAACTCACCCGGACACTCTTCTTGTAGAAACGGCCCTGGCTGATGTCCTCAGCAATGGCATTGACAATTTTCTGGTCATGGCAGAAGTCGTGCGACGTATGACGAAGGCGACCAGCTTCCTGCTGGCATCGTAGAACAGCACACTTTCATCGGCCTCCGCCATGTAGACGAGAGCATCCCCATTCAGACGGTGCACAGGGAAGTGGCCTTCGCGCTTGTCCTTGAGCGTGTGGCTGTCGCACCATGTCTTCCATGCATTGTACACCTCTTTGTCCTCAGCAACCCAATGCTGTGAAGGGGGGTAGGGAGTGGCATGCTCCTCCACAGTAACTTGCTTGCATGTTGCGAGAAACGCACTGCGCTTCTCCCTGTGTGCATCAGTGTCGCCTGCTAAGTTCAGATGGCACTGGTACACTAGCTCCTTGCGGCGCCGGGTATATATGTCCCGTGCCTTCACAAAAGCTTCAATAGCTTTTCCAACATTCTTGGGAACGTGCTCGCGGAGCTGGGAGCACTGCTCAAGAAAGAGAGAAAAAATATTGCAGCTTGGTGAAAGAGGCACCGTCATATGCTTGGAAGCCATATTCCACAAACCTTCGACAAGGAAATCAGGGCGCGCCGGGAACAGGCTGCGCCGGATTGCTGCAAGCAGGTTGGTGTTGTGGGAGATGGCTTGCAAGATGTTCTTCCACGCCTTCTGGCGTGCATCTTTCGCACTCACCACAGCACTCTTCGTTCGATCTCCCCTTTTGCGGGTCATAGCTGGATGGAGATGAAGCTCTGGAATGGTTATCAGTACCATGCATGGTCTCTGACAGCAGTGTGAGCATACCCGGGAATGCTGCAGCTAGAGCCATGAATCAGTCATGGATTACCTCAAAACTTCATTATTCTGACTCACTGGATAATATGAGATGGTACAAAGTGCTCAAAGCTTGTGCAGGAGGGCCTAAGGTGGTGGAAAAAGGCCAACATGCAGTGATGATGTGGCAGCCTTGCGCCCATAAGCACCCGAAAACTGCGCAGAAAATACACAGAGCATGCAATTGTTGAGGATTATATTGTGTAGCTGATATAGCATAGAGGGTACTAAAAAGGTACTACAAAGGCACAGTAACACTTGCACACAGGCCCAGGAATCTGTTGTAATAGTCAGCAGAAAGTAAAAAGTATAATAACATGCACAGCTGAGCAGCTTGAGGTTGTGGACATGTGTTACGATTGATGAGGAACAAATTAATTGTTTTATGGGGCAAGCTTTCCGCCAAATCATGTAACGCGCATCTGACCCCGTGGTAGTCAGAAAGGAAGAAGTAACTAATCTGCACAGCCACTCAGGCTACAGATCCTGGGGTTAGGGGCCACTTTCAATAGCACAGCTTAGGGTTGGCCCTAATCACAGTAAGAGTTGAAACACATGTTCAACTTATACCATTGTGATCTGCAGTCTTACTGGCAGCCTAACCCTAAGATGTGGCACAACATCTACTGTCGCTAGTGTCTATTCTGATGTGGCCTATACCTGCAGATATTCTTGTACACCCAGTTGTATTTTGTGATTTATAGGGCCACTATCAATCTAATGTATGAATATTATGGGTTTGTTCTGTCTATGGAATCTCTAGCTACCTGATAGTCATAGTAGCTGTACACTATACCCAGTAACAAAAAAGATATGAGACAATCATTGGCCATCATGCTTTGAGGTGGATTACTCTACTACTTCATGACCAGCAATTCTAAGCATGTATATACAATGAAAGCACACATTGATGCTTGATATAACTATACTCCATAGTGTACGCATACTGTAAGCCTCAGTACAAGTCTTGCTTGAATTCATTTACATACTGCACTATAAAAGAAGGGCAATTGCTGTAATGGTGCAGTATTGTGTGATTTATAGGACTACTACCTATAGAATATATCAATATAATTACCTTATTTATTCCATACCACATATAGCTACCAGAGGGTCACATTACATTAGCTATAACTACAATAATAAGAAAGATATGGGGCAGTCTTTTACCATTAAGCCTCCACTATAGGTAATACTACTATGCCTATAGAGCACTTATAGGTCTATATAATATCACAAGAATAGTACCATTGGAATCTCCTGAATGAGAGCTACTAAATCGTACATAACATCATATCAGCCACCAGAACCAAATATGGCACAATAACTTGGCACAAGGACACTGGCCAGCGTTATTGTGCCATATTTGGCTTAAGTGGCTGAGGAGGCTTGCAAGATTAAATCTGCTATATCTCAGCCATTTCTCCATGTTAAAGCATGAAAGTGGGTTCATTGGAGAGGTACTGACAAGTACTATATGCTGATGTAGTAGTGCATGCATGGAATACTTTTGATTGTTCAGAGACAGGCAATATATGCTGATTGATTGACATTGAAGTGGTATTTTGCCAGTTGTTCAAAGACTGCATATCTGTGCTACTGATGTGATGTGTTCATTTGATTTATTAGAACTAAAGCTTTCTATTGATACCGCATTGAAGCTAGTAGCAGCAGTAACAAGAAAGATATTGCATCTTCATCAGCTGCCATGCCCATACCACTAGAAGGTAGACATCACAGTTGTAGGGGCTGTAATGGACATAGAGCTGAATATTGACCTCCATTGATTGCACCATTGTATTCTCCTTGATCAGGGCTTTTTAATGATATATGATACATCCCCAGCTGATAAGAAAACAAGTGAGATAGCAACGTGCTACCACTCTCAGCTTCACACAGTGTCCGGGGTGGCTGTGCACAAACAAGGGCAAAGTCCGGGGCATGATTCCATGCCCCGCACGGCGGGCATTGCCGTACATGTTCCGGTCACATATTCGGCACATAGTTGGATCCGTGAGTTCACGTATGTCACAGCTAGGAACCCAATATGGCACCGCGTTTTCATACAGCCTTTGTCTCCCTTATAGCCCGACTATCTCACCGCGCCATGTACAGACTAACAAACCGGAGCATAGCTGCATTCTAGGCACAACATGCATATGTCGTCAATGCACTATTGTCCTGTCTCATAAATGCGGCCTAGGAAAACAATAATCACGACTATGCACCGTCTATTCTATGTCTATTCACCTGTGTCATAGCCGATTGCTAGCAACATTATAGACGATCACGATGTGTTGATTATATTATCAGCACATAGTTGCAACATAGCCTGAACTGCGTAAAGTATGCCACAGGGAAATAGTCGGCGCATAGCTGCATAAGATTGAGTTGTTACTAAGTTGCTTCATCAAAGGTAACCTCGTAAAGTTCTCGTAAAGTTATCCACCTTAGTTATCCACCTTGCAAAACAGACCAAGCCATTAATTGACATATTCCTACAGTATCATCCTAGACGTGTACAAAAAGCCCATTGAATCGATGACGACTCTCGCCGGGACCAGCCCGAGACCTCCGGTGTGCAGTGCATGCCGGACTACAGCCGCCCGACACCCGACACCTGACGCCCGACGCCCAACGCCCGCCGTCGCGCAGTGCTCACCCCACCGCCATCGCGCCCATCGCGCCCACGCCCCAACACACCGTACCACACAATAC
>JAPEVG010000400.1:0-31349 GCA_029747595.1 Trametes cubensis
GGAGGAGGGTTGGACTCGGCGCGCGCGTGGTGGGCCGAGTGAAGGAAAGAGGCAAGGCAAGGCGGGGCAAGGCGGTGCGGGTAGCAGAGCAGAAGAGAGGGAAGTGTGCGAGGGCGGGGAGGCGGAGAGGGCGGGAGAAGCGTGCAAGGCGGGAGGAGTGCGTTGAGGAGGGCGCCGGAGGAGGGACCGGAGGATGAGCACCGTACAGACGAGCAGGAGCAAGTGCGCGCAGGGGAGATCTGGGATCTGATCGTGATGAGCCCGAGAGAGCGGGCAAAGGACAGTATCTCATCATATCAGCGACAGAATACCGAAGGCCAATCCTATGCAATGGCCATTCCGCAGAGGCCGGGTCTTGCAGTGAGAAAGGAGGGGATGAGGAAGGGGAAAGAAAGGGCAAAAGGCGGAGGAGATTGAATGCGAGATGAGATGAAAGGGAAAGGAACGCGCGTCTGTCGCTTGGGCCGGCTGGAAGGAGAGGTTACCGGATATGGCGAAGAGGAGGATGAGACAAAGGAGACGCCCGTTGCTTCTGTTTTCTCTGGGACGGGCCTTCTTCTCTTCTCCCTCTCTCTCGCTCTCTCCCTCGACTATCGTGAACATATACACCATGTCTCTCCCCTGCTAACACTGCCCTATATCTCCCCTCTCCTCGGCTCTGTCCTCTCCTCACTCTCCTCCCCTCTCACTCCCTCTCTCCCAATCCACTTAGCCTCCAATCAACATGCCTCCCTCCTACAGCCCGTGTCCCCGCCCCATCCTCAAACGCACCTCTCCCTCTGCCCCCGCCCCTCCTCCCCAGGACGAGCCCTCCGCCTTCCTCGCCATCGACCCCTCCATCCTCTCCCCTCTCGTCCGCTTCCCTCCTCCGCAATCCCTCGTACACACCCTCGGCTCTGCCCTCCCCTACGACCGTACCCCCATCGTCGTCACCCCAAATCGCTGTGCCCTTCCCGAACGTGGCTGCCCAGGCCGCACCTACTCTGTCGACGACCCTGCTTCTTCTGCCATCCTCCGCAGAAGCAAAAGGGCCAGCCTCAGCCCTTCAAGAGGCAAGCACCTCCACCCAAGCAGGGTCAACGACTCCCATCTCCCCTCAGCCGATGACAACGACCTCANCCCCCCGCCAGAGCCCCAGGGTCGACTACTTNCCCCCTCCCTCCTCTCGTCCCTGACCTTTCGTCAGAGTCCTCCGAGGAGAGTGACGGCATTGCCAGCCCCCCGCCAGAACTGTACACCAGTGCGTAGATCCCATTCACTCTTCGGTCTTATCTCGCTCATTCGTTCATCCTCCTCCCCTCCTTCCTCTTCCTCTCCTCCGTCGCTCCATCTCCAGCTTCTGCATCGCATGGCAAAATGTCTCTCGAGCAGAGCCTCATGAACCTCTCCATCGCCGGCACAAACGCCCCCTCCTCCTCTGCTCTCTCCTTCCTCCCTCACCCGCCCTCTCCCCGCGTCCGCCCCTCGACGTCTCCCACTCAGCCACCCGCGCTCGCCTGCAATAGCCCCTCCTACCTCTACTCCTACTCCTCAAATATCAGCAGTTCGAGTAGCAGTAGCAGCAGCAGCAGCGGTGCGCATCACAGTTCCAGCCACGGCTCGACGTCCCCCGTGCGCTCCCGTTCGCCCGCGTCCCCTACCCGCTCAAAACGCAAGTCCCGTCCCGCGCCTATACCCATCCCCGCCGCATCGCCCACCGCGGCCAGCCAGAGCTCGGCGTACCCGGCGTCGTCGAGCCCGACCCCGACCGCGGCCTANCCCCGGCGCTCCGGCTAGCCCGGAGCGCGAGCGCAGGAGTCGCGGCAGCGACAGGGACCGCGAACGCGACCGCCATGGCGACGCCCGTAGGGAGCGCGACCACAGAGGCGAGCACCGCGAACGGAGCAGGGAACGGAGAGAGCGAGAGCGCGTGGAGCGCATGGCGAGGTATAAGAGCTTTGCCGATGCGTCCTGTCGCATGTCCTCCTCGTCTGCGGCGGCGGCGGCGTATGGATCTGGCTTTGGATTCTCGAGCGTCGAGGATTCGGGCTGCCTTGGCGGGTTCTGAGGTGCTCGATCCTGATCGACGGCGACGACGGCGAGTTGGGTTGGGTGCGTCCTTTCAACTTTCGACGCTCACCTGCGTTCCTTCGACATACCCGCCGACGTCCCGACCCCGCATCCTGCCAATCAGTTGGAGAGCCCGAGAGGAGAGAGTGCAGAGCAGCGCAGACTCGAGTGGGCCTGCTGCTGCAGCAGCGACTGAATGTTAAGTAATATCCACCTTGTACCACAACCGTATCCACGCCCTATTTCGCGCGTCCCCGTTTCCCCTCCCATTTCCCGTTTCCCTCTTCCCTTTCATATTTCCTCACATCATCATCATATTCGTATTCTCGTCGAGCACACGCACACATTCCCATACCTCGTCCCACGGCCACGTACCCGCACATTCATATCCCCGTATCCTCATGTCACGACCCGTTCGTCATCCCGCACACATCGTCCCGTCCGTCTCCTTCTCCATCTCCATCCGTCGCCCGTCACCCGTCATCATCATACCTGTGTCTCGTCCGTCCCCGTTAACGGCCTGAATGCGAGTGTCTCGAGTTTCCCCATCCATCTGCCCGCCCGTCGATCTACCCGGCCCTTGCGGTTCCTCCTGCGACGGNCCCCCCGCTACGTGTGTCCTCTCACTCTCGTCTTTCGCTCACCTGGCTCCTCGGCTTCGACCTCGACCCCGTCGGCGCCCGCGACCTCAGGCTTGGTCCGTCGTCGAATATCACTGACAGGCGGACGGCGAGACGACACGGGGTCGGTGGTTAGTCCAAGGTGCGAGGTAGGAGCCGACGAAGAGCCGTATTCCCCACTGTGTTCGTGTCCATACCCGTCCCACTTCCCTTACCCGTGCTCGCGCCCGTTGTACGTACCCTCACCAATGCTCCGACCCATCTCTCCTCTCTCTCCCTTCAAACTCTCACGTACGCGTCTTTTCCTCCCTCCCCTCGAACGAAACGAACCGAACGAAATGAACGGACAATCCCTCTCTCCCTCACACTCTGTTTGTGCCTGTGTCTACTTAGCTATGAGCGGACGTCGTACTCGCTCGCAATGACATGCCTTTATCTCCTCTCTGATCATGAGCTCTCTTGACTGTTGACATCCCGGCCTCTAGGATTGACTGAGACGCGTATGGATGAGCATTGCTGGACGCTCGTGTCTTGGCGGTACTCGCTTCTTGGCTCTCAACGCTCACAGCCTCGAGGCAGCTCTCCAAGGCTGAGGCTGAGTCTCGCGGCAAGGAATTCGAGGTTGTACATCAGAAGGACTGCAAGGAGGTCAAGCAAGTGATTCGTGATGAACGCATGTTCGTCGACGTCCATGCGCGCGCATCGAGGGTACGGTGCTGGCCCCTGGGTCGCAAGTGGCTGCAGAATGCCACTGCCAAGTGAGTTGACTGTTTGCGGCCTTGTACTCATGCATATGTGCTGCTATAACGTCGTGCCACCCGACCCGCGAATCGCTTGGATGAGTGCCTTGATTTCGCTCAGGTACGCCGCCGCCGGCAGCTTCATCCTTCTGGTGCAGGCTAATTTTCTGCTGAAGCCTGGCCTCCAATAGACCTTCTTGAACGTACGTCCTCCAACGCCTGCTTAGACTCAAGTCCAAGATTTACATCACAGCTTGGATTCAGCCACTATAGCTTGTGAGCGTCATGACCACCTTCCCTCTCAAAAGTTGCCCCTCAGGCCGTTCAAACCAGGCCGAGTGCAACCGAGTTCCGGAAAGTACGGCGCGGTACGTTGGCTGAAGTACTTTGTAGCGACATCGGGGTCAGTGATGCATGATGCGCGCATGCACATTGCGGGGGCGTCGTAGGTCGGCGCGGACCTGGAAGCCAATGAGGGCGCGTACGTTTCTGCCTGCCTGCAGGTTCCGCCCTCGCGCCCTGTCTTTGGAGTCTGGAGAACAAGGCGAAGTTCGCTTTATGATTGATTGGGGCGTGCGTATGCATGTCGATGCTCAAGCAGAACCCAGCGAGCCTACTCGTCTCTCGTCTTACCCAGTTCCTCTTGTGCCGCGCGTACAGTACGTGAGGTACTGGGTGAGATCGTGGCATAAGCTCAAGCTCCAGCTCCTTCAAATTCCACTCGGTGTTGAATGCATACGAGTTCGCGAGTTCGAGTACCTGTTCAAGCACGAACCCGCCCCCGCCGGCATCTCACTGGCAGTCGGAAGAAACATTCCGCCCTATTTACAGGCCTCCACCAGAAATTTGTGACAGATCGATAAATATCGATACATCGACGATGACGACAATGACGGCCTCTTCTCCCCTTTTCTGCCCCTTTCTCCAGATTCCCCGCACAAATCCCTCACACCTGCAACGCAAGTCCTCCAAAGTGGCAAAGTCTCGAGCAAAGGAAAACTTTGCATTGTGACGCGCGGGCAAATTTGCCGCGCCCTCTTCTCAACTCCTCGAGGCTCAGGCGATCGGGCACCCCAGGAACGCGTCGGTGCGCGATGTGTGGGTGAGCCATTCATCCGCCCGCCGCCCCCTCACGATCCCGACGTTCCCCGGATTCCGGAGGACGAGTTGGGACTGGCGCTCCGCGTTGCGTGATGAGCCAACGTTCATCCGGGAAGGTGACGTCGGAGTCCGGGAGGATCTTCTCAGCTCTGCTGCAAACTCGCGATTCTTCTTCACTCGAGATGCTCTGTGTTGTCGAGCACAGCTTGAATTCTGCTCAGATTCGACCTGGACGGTGGACCACGACGAGCAGCGCGACTACCACCAGCTAGCATGGCCGATGGCAGCCGCGCTCGACCCCAGTCATTGCGTTTCCGCGACATGGTGTGCTCCGGAAAGTCATGGTACATGCTGGTCCGCGTTATGTTGCACATGCAACAGCGGTGACGCGCAAGGCCGTGCATATTCCTTCACTGCTGTGATCCGGAGTCCTCAAGGAGGCGGGGACAATTCGAGGGCGACCGCGATGTCCTCGCGCTGGGGCCTCGTGGCTCGCTCGTGTCCTATTGATGTCTCGGTCGAACTCTCGTACCCCATGTGTTTTGAAGGTTCTCGGACATTATTGAAAGGTACGCTGTCTATAGGCACCTCTGCTCATATCTGCGCAAATTGCTGACCATGGTGGCTTGAAACAAGCCCGTGTAGAGCACTGGAGGTTTCGAGACCCCATCGGTCCTACCTGGCCACATTCAGAGTGCTCTCGACAGCGTCGACGCGGATATGCTCGGGACGCGATAACGTGACCTACAGGTATAGTTGGATTTTTCTGCTCCTTGTGGCCCCATTGGAAGGTACTGTATGGGCCCACACGTCCTCGAACGACTCGTGGCAATTACCGCGCTGTCGGTCCTGCCCAAATGGCCTTCTACGGTCAGCATGGTGGAGCGCGTAATTGCAGTGCTCTATCTGGATATGCATCTATGACGATCCACGAGTCCGAAGGCCCATTCCATATGGACGGCTCTTCGTCCGTCTCAACCCGCCTTGCATCCTGCTGATTGATAGGTTATGACCCTCGCGCAGCGACACCTCTAACGTCACGTCCTTCTATGTATCATACGCCCCAACACCCTACTGCGAACCATCTCCCTGAAACGCGTCACCACTACTGTCGCCACCACGCCCATGTTCGCAGCACGGACCGGTGTTCCAGCTCCACGACGACACCTCCGTCGCGCGTATGGCAAGAAGGGTCCTCTCCGGTTACCTATTGCCACATCACGATTCTTCGTTCTCGCTCCACTCTCAGAACTGCGCTCTAAGGACTGCGTATCAATCTGGCTTTGGATCTTCGTCTAGTTCAGTCCTCTCTCGAGCTCTCCTTCCCCTCGCCAGAATTCGCGTCCTTCTCCCGACCATCCGAGGTGCTCAGGGCGACCACGTATACGCACGCGAGCCACTGTGCACTCATCGACAAGCCCTGTGGCCCCAAGGCCACCGACCTTGAGAACGCGCAGCACCGAACTCGAAGCGTTCCCTTTACATGAACGGGAGTGCCAAGCTCCACTCAAGTTCGCCGTTCCCCTTCCCTCCTGAGCCAGCTCTCCCGTGCTCGTCACCTAGATACCCACATGCATCCACGCGAATGTGCGGCAAGCCCCTAGTGCCACTGCGTCATCCCTGCCCGTTGACGCTTCTCCCGCGCATTCATTCCCGGCCGACCTGCCCGTCCTCCGAGTGCGATCCCCTCCCCAAGAGCTTGCTGCTGCGACATCATCAGCAGTGGCTGAGGAGTACGCTAATGACGAGTGTGGGTGTGCGTGCGAGCGAGGGAATTGCAGTCATGCGTCTCGGAGAACGGCCGTTTGTCCCGGTATAGTCCTTCCTCAGGCTACAACCCTCCCACTGGTGACCGATCCTTCGCAGCTGACTACAAGGCCGTCTCCCTTTCTCACCTCACCGGTACGTATTGCGGCCGTAGTGATGCACCCAAGGGTATTCCGGCGGATGGGCCCGAATCTCCGTGTACGCCGCTTTGCGTTTGCGTGTCCACGCAGTATGACCATACGGACTGCCAGCCTGCAGGTGCTACGTACATCCCTGCTCAGCTGATATACCTCTGCTGCGCTCGCGAGCACTGTGTCAGACGTTGACAGTATCGGTGCGACAACCCAAGGGAACGCGGTCTGTCCATAGTCCGGCACACAGGACCCGCCCCTCCGAACGTGAACGTTTGAACGCCTAGCATCCGTGAGTATCGCAAGGTACGCCGCTTCTCTCAAATCTCATCTCATGTCATCTCCCAAGCCAGATCTCTGCGCTAGTCCTCGGCTTTGTATGCTCGCGTAGCCGCGCGCCCCGCTTAGGGAAGTCTTGCCGAGGTGCGTTCATGTGCCAGCGGAGGCGCGTCACGAGGAGAACGATGACGGCGAGTATGATCTGTACGTGCAGCGACGCATAGAGCCGTAGTTGCGTCATCGACTCGTTCGAACCTCTTGTCATCGAGCGACCCTACTCTGATGTTTGATGAGGCGTGGAGGCAGTACAGCGCTTGAAGAATGGCGCTCAGGATACGACGGGCTGGATATCTGCGGCTCGGCTGTGCTCTTGAAGTCATGGTTGTAGATGAATCAGACAAGGTAATGCGTACCTCCGGGGAGCCCAGTGACGCTCTTGTATCGGAATTTGTACAGCATTCAAGTACATCAATGCTTGTCGTTGATCGCAGGTCACATTCCAGTTGACACACTGAAAACTCGGACAGCACTAGTGTAAACAAGCTCGACAAGCAGTACAAAACAGAGCAATCAAAACAGAGCAATCGCAAAGCAACGTAGGAAAGCACAAGATTCACGGCCGAGGAAGAGCGGGTCGGCGAGTCAAAATGTAGAATATAGTATGGAACACATGCCTGATGACACGGTAGTAGCGGAACAGCCAGATTTCGTCTTTACGAGGCAAACGCGAACGCAGTGTCCAATTGCTTGTAGACCCCAGGATATCGTCGAAACGGGCGGCGACTTGATCCATGTTCGGCCGCATGGTCGGTTCCTCCTGCACCATATCGTCCACTAATGGCTGCATGAATTCGAGGCCAGTGTACTCCTGAAATGGTATCATACATTAGCTAAAATGGTAGACTCTAGGTAGTAACCGTGCATGCCTGCAGGAAGACGATCCTGATGACGTTGCCCAAGTAGTAGATATCCGTCGGAAAAGGGTCGCATGGATCCAGTGATTTCTTGAATTCCGGTACCGACTTATCCCCGCCCAAGATCGGACATGAACGGGGAGGGCCATTCGCGGGGTTGTACTTGCGCGATATCCCGAAGTCAATGAAGTAGTACTTCACTGGGGCCCGCGTGCGGGTATAGTGCTTCGCCGAGCCGGATAGGTCGCGCTTCTGCGAAGTGTTGATGAAGTGGTATAGGTTGGGATAGAGGGGCCGTGGGTCCATCATAATGTTCATCCTCCCGCAATCCCTGACGGAGATGAGTGTCGTGTCCTGAGGTGGTATAGATGATAGCCTTACCTATGCGCGACGTTGTGAGAATGTATGAAGCGTAAACCCTGGTGAACACTTTAGAAAGCGTACTAGCCGCAGGTAAGAGCCTCTACGCACCTCGAACGCCTGCCTAAAGAATTCCATCGCTTCGCCAATTGTCAGGAAGGGCGGATCGGAGAAGTCCCGTAGTAAAGGCATGACCATGATTTTAATGTCATGATCGTCTGGGACTTCGAGCACTTCGTATATCGGTACACAATGGTTGGCGGGATCACTAGCGAGTGGGCCGGTGGAGAGGTAGAGAGAGATACAGACTTCGCATGGATGCAAAGACTGGCTAATCTGTTTGAGACCAACCACCACACCATCGGATATCCTCGTCGCGTCTAAGACACAGCTACGCTGCAAGGCCTCCCTAAGTATACGTTACGCAGTATTTAATGGTCTGTGACACGTACTACGATGTTTCTACCGTCTTCGCGCAGATAGTAGTCTCGATCTGAACCTCCGTCCTTATGCCAAGAGGGTACCCAGTCGGGGTGGTAACGGGGTCGAAGCATGTACCCTCGCTCTTCCAACCATCTCTGGTGGTCCCTCCACCATATCTCAGCCTCTGATAAGCCTCCTGCGAAAGCAGGCATGGGTATGTTTGGAGGACGTCCAGTCGCGTTAGCTTCGGGGCCTTCGCTGCTCATGGCGAAAGGCTGCGGTATAAGATCAGAGATGGTAGTGGAGAATAGTCGGAGGTGTTAGCATGGTGTGTTGAAGCTGCCAGCTGGCCCTCGTACGAGTCAACCCTGTGCACAATGTGAGCGACTAAGTTGTGGACGTGTGGGAGAGCTGTGGGCGGTTATGTGGTCAGAACATGTGGTCACGTCACGAACAACCGCCACAGATACCAGGCGATAGTTTGAAGCCCATAGGCCCCAGTGTCCCAGGACTTCGCGCTTTAAGGGAGAACAAGAAACGACCATTGGGGCGCACAGTCTATCCCGCCGGGCCACGCCCGGTGCGAACGGATACAGAGGATGTCCTTCGCACTCATTCTAGCTCCTCCCCCGATGTATATCACTTGTAGCAGGCCTAGTACTCGGATATCCACTACTACTAGACGCAGTGCTTCGTTTTACTTTTTGCCCTGGTGGTGGATATCTCCTGTACACAGGCTGCCGATATCAGCGCCATGGTCAGGTACATATACCATCCCGAGACTCCCAAGTCGTCCTGTGCAGACACCTCACTGATACATCTCACTGGCATCCCTCGTCTGAAGTAGACATCCGCTCTATCCGCTCGCAGATCAACACCATGGGGATTTTTGAAATCTTCGAACGTGCAGTCGAGGACACAGCCAACATCTCAACAACTAGTGGTGTCAGCGGGCTGGGCCTATTTGGCGTAGTCCTGAAGCAACTCCCTGGCTCGTCCATCGAGAGAGGCCACAAAAACCTTCGTGACGGCTTCTCCGCCCTGGAGGACTCTTGGGAGACTATTCCCCAAAACGAGCTTAGATCGTTCTACCACGAATACGATAGGTAAGTGCGCACTCAGAATGGGTAAAGGATTCGCGCGGAGACTGATCAGTGATTCACTATTCAACTTGACTGTTCCTCCTCAGACTCCTGGACATTGGGCTCAGACTACAAGAGGAATGGGAACAGTTGAAGGGTTCATTTTGCACTCTAAAACTGAGCAAGCGAAGTTGGGCCTACGAGGAAGATTCGTACGCCTTCCATTATAAAGTGCAGGTGAGACGGAAAATCAGCTATGGTCGCATTTCATCGCCTTACCATATCCTCCTTGCAGTTATCATCGGATTCCCACCGAGCTCAACGCCGTCGACCATACACACCATGTCAGATTCCCGCATTTGCGTCTCGTTTGATATACTCGCTCATCCTCGTATTCGCTTTGCAGCCATTCATTCAGTTGGCTATGAATATGAACGTATAGAAGCACCTTCGTCGTCGACATTGGTGCTGACAATGAATGCGGAAGCTGCATCCGAAAGTCCAGCTGCAGTGTGTGGATCGTCAGCGGCCGTAGCCCAAGTCGGGTCTCCTCTACCCCCCNAACAATTCTGCCTTGCCGCCTTTCAACGAGTGCGTTGACGACCTGAATCTCGAGCCAACTGAAGAGGAGCGTGAGGAGCATCGCGAAGGTATTGTGACTAGCGTTCTTGACTCAACTCATACTTTGACCGTTCTGCGTTTCAGAATCTATACCGCTGCAAAAAATGGTTGGGAAGGCTGCAACTCCCAGATTAAGCGGTCGAGACTAGTTGGACTACCTGGATTGTCGGAGTCGAGTAAATGTCTGTACGGTATGGACGTGCCACTTCCCAGTTTACCTATTACATTCAAACTCTCTGCTTGTATCTATATGCTGCACGAGATTCATCGTATGCTCGCGTACTCATTTCAGGATCCTGGTACTCGGGAGGCTGTCCTCAGGCTGGGGTTCAGCGCTACAACGAAACGCGGTCACATGCTCGTCATAAATAGGCGCTCTCATCAACTTGGACCTACATTCGCGTACAATAAAACGCTCGATGGTGCGCGCCGACATTGGCTCGTTTACCCCTGTTTACCCCGCCGCACTAGTACCTTTCACGAGTCCTCTATGTTGCATGATGAGATGGTTTGAAGGTGCGCTCTTTCGCACGTGCGTTCGGGAGAGGATGACTAATAGTAACATTGAAGTCCACCATCAGGAATCTGCTATCTCTGGTAGATCGCCTATGTCAGTCTCCGCATGCTGCTCCCGAGGATGCTTCTAGAGTTCATTCATTGCGAGCCACGCTGACTTCAAGCACGTCAATGGTCCGAGCTCAGACATGGGGCTTTGAAAGGGATCGAGCAAGTCCTCCCTCATACGTCGACTTCGATGGCGCACCTTTCGCGATTTGTAGGCGGGACTTAGCGTGTCTTGCTATCTCACAAGCGGGTTACGGAACCGGAGGTGCGTGCATTTGTGGGAGATTGAGCGCACATCGGTCAACTAAGGGAAAGCCTACCCCAGGAGCTGTGACATGGCCCACTCCTCCAAGAACGGCCCCGCATGTTTGGATCTCACGGGCCCCGCCAGTACGTCTACAATCACCTCATAACAAGCCGAAGATTGCCCCTAGAGACTCTGCACATTTATAGCTGTCCGCCTACGGGCTTGTCTTCCGATACTTGCCGGCTCCGAAGCCACGCAGGGCATGATTGCTGGCATCCGCGCCGAAGCACGCCTCCCCGAGTTCATCATCACCCGTAAAACCTCTCGGACCCACTACGGGACGCGGACCGATCTCTCCAACCCTTCTTGCAACCCAAGGCCTCTTCGCAAACCTTGCAGTTGCGTCCAGGGACACCCATCTGCGGTACGTCGATCGCGAGATGTCACTCAAGGGTACAGTTCAATATGCGAACCTTTCGAAGCTCGATCTTAGCATTGGGCAGTCCTGATCCCATGCGAGTAAAAGAGATACCGTACGTGTCCACGCTCCGAGTCCTCATAAGAGCCATACATGGACCATATCTAACATGTTCGCGCCGTCTAACCGATTGATTGCCAGCTCCCGGGCTTGGCGGCTCTTCGACTCCGACATGTCAACTCGTCCATGGTTCTCAAAGCCTGAACGCCTACGACACGTCGCTTCTTCGGCTAGCACGGTACGCCGAGTGCATATAGTAGTCTGTGCGCTGCCTGGATGAATGCTTGGCGCACTCTGCGTTCATGGAAGAGCGCGGGAGCGGAGTTGAGCCCGGCGTCGCGTCCGACGCACCGTCTAGGCAGCAGCAGTCCCCAGTCGCTCATTTCATTTCGCCCAGGATCCTTGGCGCAGCGTTCGTGTCGACAAATGGTCTTCTCAGCATCAGTCCAGGTCAGCTCCCGCACCGCGCCTCACAAGCCAAGCCGGCAGCCTCGATAGAAGCTGGCCATGACTTGGGTACTAGTATGCCACATGCACGTACACCATCTCAGAGCCCGCCCCGTACAATACCCGAGCGACTATGGCTAGGTTCCAGCGCAGGGCCGAATCTCCGCTAGCTATTCCAAGCCGTCTGCGTCCGGGCATCCGGCGGGAACGGGAGTGAAGAGAGAGAACGAACGTTGGACTCTCGTAGCCTCGTGGTTGGACCCACACCTAGTGGTTCCGGTCCGACTCTTCCGTGGATCCTCCGCAAGAGTACTCAGAAGTCGAGTTCTCCTATGACTGCAATCGCGTCAGGGGCCGTTCACGGCATCACCACGGGGTGGCAGCTTGGTCATCCCGTACCAGCCTGAGCTGGCTCACGCCGGTGTCCAGTGCTGAATCTCTCAACCCGGGTACATTCATCTCGGGAGTTGGAACCGCATATAGCGGCTACGACCGGTACCTGTGACACCATGGCTCCCGGCAACCTGTTGTGCAAGGTTTGCGTTCACAGCAGGATCATGTCCGCCCGCCAGGACGCGACTTAGGCTACACCGGAGCGTGAGGAGCGTCCGACGATGGGCGATCGTCGAGAGCTCTCCGGTGACTCAAAGGCCGAGTCCGAGGTCGGTAGCATAATCCACACTGCACACGCACTGCCCGCCGGTCGACGATCGTCCGCTCATTTACCTGTCAGCGTTTGTCTCGTTCAAGAAGGGCGGATTCTATTTTGAATCCATGTCCACTGATTAGGGAACAAAACAGACATGATGAGCTTGATCGTCCGTTCCTCGTCCGCTTCCTTACGTACCCGTCTTCTCTTCCCGAACAACCTAGGCATTCGCTCTTCCTTGCTTACAGCCTCCTCTCGCGCTACGGCACCCAGCCAACTATGGACACTCACAACAGTCCGTCTTCATCTTCTCTCGCTCTCATGACATACTGATCACCGCCCATGGGGTATTTCTCAGACCCCTCAATGTAATTTCCGATTATCGCGAGTATAGTGCTCCCATATGAGACGATCCAAGTTTAAGCCACAGGTCGCCATGCGCACGTCCCACACTTCGTCCCGTTCCGTCGAACCCCCCATTGGGTGTGAGCGAGGCTAGTAACACTTTTATGCGCAATTCACAGATCATTTTTTTCAACGCTCGTGTGTCCAGCATGATTCCGAGGAACAATCTGCGCTCACACATCAATGCAGAACCTTACAGCATCAAGTCCGCGTTCAATGGAATCGACGTTCCAGCCACCACTCGTTCGAGTTTCCGGAGATGTACGTACCCCATCTAGACCAATGCTTATCTCTTTACGTTCCAGAAACCACCGCTCGCACTGTCAACAGGCACACCACATGCACACGCGCCTTCTATTTTCCTCGACTCTCCAAAATGCACGTAGACCCGCTCCAGAGAAGACGGGCGTGGAAGCCAGCCTGCACGCAGCTGTACGCGCTTTTCGTCTTTTCGCGCCTACATGGCCTTCCAACGCCTGCAGGCATGGTATCGAAGCAGAACCCACCGTCCACCCGTCCACCCGTCCACCAACGACATCCCCACGACACGCGTGCCGTAACCCGTACAGAGCGGCTCCACCCAGACTGAATGCGCGTGGACAAAACGTTCGTGCACGATCGACGCCTCACGAGGCCACACGCCCGCCCGTTAGGCGTCTCAACCTCCTGCCTCGACCGCATCTACCACATCTCCGCATCCGACCCTCAACCTCATGCCGTACTCACTTAGGCGTCCTCGGACGCCACATACCTCTTCGCGCGCGGGGCTGTCGAGACTCGGGAGTCGGAGGCTCTCCCACTGCCGCTCTAGAACGCTGTCTGCATCTACAGCCGGCTTATCAGCCTCGGGTAAGTACATACTTACTCGAGGGCGAGGCTGTTCCTAGATGTCGAGCATTGCACGCCTCTCTGGGACGTCTCGACACGTCCTTTTCTGAAGGCATAACGTTATGCAATGATGCATTCTCTCGCGTTTCGATGAGTGTGTACTAGGACCGTCCACCATGTGACGACAGCGTGCTTTCTGCGTGTGGACGGAGATAAGGCATGCAGCGCGACAGGATGCGGGCATGGGGATGACTACTTGGGCCCCCGGGCTATGCCTTGGGTGTCTGGGATGGTGAGTCAATGTGTAAACGTACCCGGAAGTGGTGGCAGCTCAGATGTGTGGAAGCAAAAAGGAAGNCTCTCTGTCGGGGAGTCGAACCCCGCTTTCGCGCGGCCATGAGTAATGACAGGCGCGTGTACTAACCGATATACTAACAGAGAGTTGTTAATCATTCCTTGCTGCTAAACATGACGGTTCTTCGTTGGCTTTTCTCATCACACAAAAATGTAGGAAATCCAGCAAGTAACGTCCGACCAACAAGTAGTACACATTATACGACAGTGTAACATTCCAAGAAACCACTCCGGAGGACGAACACTCCATCCAAGAAACGAGCCAGAGGTTGTAGCAATCCGTCACGAACCGCCCCTGGCACAATCATATATACGCCACTTAGAGACTTTTACAGAACAGCTTTCCGCGTGCGACTTGCGCCCTACAAAGCTCGATTTCGGTCGGGACCGCGACGAGGGAGGCCATGAGGATGCCCGCCGAGTCCGCGAGCCCAATCGAGCCGATCTTGAACTCGCGCTCCTGCTTTGCGCGCTCGGGATCGGTCCCCGGGTTGTCGTGCTTCTCCTGGTTGATGCGGTAGAACACGTTCACGCTGGTGATGGTGCAGGGGTATAGTCCCGGTCAGTGCCTCCAACGACAAAGGCGGGTTAGAGAGAGAAGAGGACGTACTATGCGAGCCCGCCGCAGATGCCCTCGATCGCGATGAGCAGGAAGACGAACGCGAAGCTCCATCCCTCGCGCGCGTCGCTGTCCCCGAAGATGCCTACCGCGGACTCGAACGCGAGCGTGCTCAGGATCACGCCTTGGACGATAGCGGGCAAGGACAGCAGGCGGCCCGGGAGCGGAGGGAGCCCGAGGGAGATGGAGGAGCGCGAGAGGAAGACGGTGCTCTGATACACGAGCTGTTGTGGTGGAGCTTAGCGATATTCCAGGGGAAGAGCGAGGAAACCTTAGGCGTACCTGCCACAGAGGATAGTAGTCCCGGATAGAGTGGATCAGCAAGCTCATGAACCAGTGAGATTCGCGCGTCGGGACAGGGTATACGAGTGTGGGTGAGATTCCCTAAAGAAAGTCAGCACTATCGTAGCGCGAAACCACGACATGCCTACCTGGTTGATAGTGTACTCAAACTGGAGCGTGCGTCAGAATCATTAGCAGCAGCAATCTGTACGAGTTACTCACGAGATAAACACAGACTGTTGCCTCGATGGTCAGTCGCCGTTAGCATGCAAGACTGGGCCACAGCGACTCACATAGAGGAAGCATGTACTTCGTAAGCATAGGCTTTGCAAGCCTCCACTTGTCCTCCATCGAGAGGGCAATGGGTGCTTTCACCGCCGCTTCCGGCTCGGTGACCGGAACTGTGTCTTCGTCCTCGCCCCGCGGTAGAGGAGTGTAGGATGCCGTCATAGGGGCATTGTCGAAGTCGTCCTCCTCCGCCGCGGAGAAGTCCCTTCCAACAAACCTGTCTGGTCGCGGCAAAATGAGGAAGTAGGTGATGGGTATGATGAACGGGAGTATCTGTCAGAATCTGTGAGTACAATTCGCTGTGACATAGAAGCTAGGAGACTTACAGAGGAGAGGCCGACGCCGAGTCGGACACCCAATCCTCTGAGTTCCCACCACAGGAATGCGCCTACGAGGCCTGCACCTCCGGTCCCTGAGGCGAAGTATCTGTCACAGACGTATCAATCACTGTAGCCTTCAAAGCGTACGGGTCGTCGCTTACCCTACGCTGTGGCCCGCGACGGATGGAGGGTGATAGCGCGTCGACAACTGCAAGAACGTCAACTCGCCCAATCCTGCACATCGCTTCAGCACCCCACTGCGCGCGTTCAGATGATCTTTTGCTCACCAGACGAGAAGGACGCAAGGCAAATGCCGAACAAACGCATTGAAAGGGTGTCGAAAAGCGCCACGACGAGCATGCCACATACGCTGCACGCCGTGCAGCCGACAAGACGGCGCGCGTAGCGTATCCGTCCCTTGAGGAGGTACGGCCATCCGAGCTTGGCGACGAGTGCGGGGAAGATGTTGCAGAATGCGATGATGCCTTTCGGCGTGGATGGTGGTACGAGGTCGAGCGCGGCGGAGAGGATGATCACGTAGAGTACTGGGGTACAAGACTTCGCATCTTGTCATTACTTCCGAGCTGGAAACAGGAGCGACTCACCATTGTTGATCAACCCGAAGAGAAAGAACGACAACCCAAGCCTAACCAGCAACACCCGAGACTCTGCACCATGGCGGTCAGCACAGTAGACGCGAAGGAGCGGTTCGCACGTTACAGCAATTGACCGGCTCAGGCATCGTCATCGGTCTGGCCTGAGAAGCACTCCAGGAAGTCTCTCGGCTAGGTGTGCTATTCATTCTGCTTCGCGTTTAGGCGACTTACCTGGATTGCGAGCATGGACATGTGGGGCATCCTCGCCTGACAGCAAGGTGGCTGCTTCAAGCTCCTCGTCTTCGTCTTGACGGGGCTCGCGGCCACCAGAGCGAGACATTAGCCAGAGACAACGTACGAGAAGAANGGGGGGGAGATCAGAGTGCAAGAGGTGGAGCAGATTCAGCAGAGCAGGTAGCAGGCCGCAATGCGACGGATTCGTATTCCCTGGAACGGCGAATTGCTACCCGGAGCCCAAAGTAAGGCAACGCTGGTCTCTGAATGAACGGAAGGTGCAAGAGGAGAGGATGGTGGCGGTACGCAACTGGTGAAGCGCGCATATACCAATCACGGGCCGATGATCAGCTTCACGATTCAGAACTAATAGGCCTGCTAGGGTCCATACCAGTAACCAGTCGACCTTCCTGGGGCTGGCCTCTAATTAATTCTAAGGCTTTAACACATACGGCCGCATACCGAATACGGAGCTTTGAGCTCTGCCCCAGGTCCGGGGGACGGAAGAAAAAGGGCCTGGCCGGGAATTGAACCCGGGACCTCCTCCAAACGCCATACTGCCCTAAGAAGGAATCATACTACTAGACCACCAGGCCACTTGCACGTAAGGGCATACAACGCATTACATGGGTATTGTAAATTGGAACAACTCTAAGGGAATCGAATGTAATCACGGTGTTGCACCTACATATTTTTCTCTCTCTTGCGTTGGAGGTCCCTAGGGTACAGGCCGCTTAACAGTAACTTAATGTACAGGGACATTGTACTTCAGCCGTGTGCGAAGGGTGGAGTTGTTCAGACACAGCGGCGTCTGCTGCACTCGCCAATACTTCAAAGCGACTTCGGACATGTATCCATGTGTCTGGTAACCAACACATTCTGTAATATATACGCTCAACACTACTGCTAGAAACACTAGTACTGAACACCGTCCAACACGGATCGCGTCGATGCAAGTTGCCAGACGAAAGCGAAGTTAACCGCACGCATATTCAAGCCGGTACGAAGTCGAAGAATCCCTGATGAGGCTCACAAGCACTGACACGTCCGTATTCTGAGGGCGCGTAGAGACCAGAGGCACTATCATCTCGGTCACTTCTGGACGCGGGAGTATCCGTCGGTCAGAGCGCCGACGCATACTCTCCAATTCGCAGACGATAGCGCAACACGCCCTTGCATATTCGCGAGGGCCGTTCTCTTCTCCTGATGGGTCGCATAGCGTATCAGCACAGTCCACGGAGGTAGGATGAAAGGCGTTGGAGTGCACTCACAGGAGTCGGATACGCACTGGCGCTTTGCAACACTTGTAGGTACGCCTTGATTTCATTCTTCAACTGCACATTCACGGTGTAAATTGAGTCCAAAATATGCTGTACGCAGATTCGAGGATGAACACCAACGTGAAGCGTCAACTCGCGAAAAACGTCGAGTTCTGGACTCTGCTTTCCCAGAGAAAGCATGATATCTTTGAGAGATGCGATCACAATGTCGACCACGGGCTTCTCTGAGGCGAGTTGGGTTTGAGTCGAGCTACGGGCAAGCAATGTGGCCCCGTCGAGATCTACACTGACTCAGTAAGCCGAGCGCTGTGTCTGTCGTAGAGTGGCGTACGTCGTCTGTGCTGCACGTGTATATGGCCCTGGCTCGCTTGTTTGAAGACGCTCACGGCCGTGGCCTGCGCAGGCGTCAAGGTATTCTCATGATCAGCAGCAGGAGGGCTCTGCGGACTGGGCGTTGCGTAGAATGCAGGAAGGCGCTCGGTGAGGAGACCCCACATTTTCCTGGGGGCAGGATTAGCGGGTACGCCACCTTGCACAATGGGCTGACGCGCCATAAGCTTTGGCCTACAGATGCTACAGAAGAGACGTTTACCTCGGGCTGGCTTCTATTTCGAAGCCGATCAGCTAAACGCTATCGTCGACAGGAACTTCATACATACTCCTGGACTTGCGGCATGCTCTCGCTCTTCCTTTCGAGGGGCGGGGTTGAGAGCGAAGCTCTCTCGTGGTCCCTTCTGCTGCCCGTTGGGTCAACTAACTTGAGGTAGAAGGTCTCGACGTTGTTCCTCAAACTCGCGCAAGGCCCGCTGAAGACGTAGTGATAACTATCAAGTTCCTAACGTCCTCCGTCAGCAAGAATATGATGAGGATTGCAAAAGCACGATATCGACTGTCTGCAATGTTGAGAGCTCTGTAATCATGCTAGCTTCTTGGCCCTCGCGAGTGTTCCCTTGTAGAGCGATATATACTGATCGAGTGCATCGAAACATTAAGGTCGAGAATCACGGCGGCTGGGGGTCTACTCACCATTAAGGACAGCGGCTAGCTTCCCAGCGGCTACATCGGAGTCATCGATGATGCTCTTGTACCGCTACCACGTACGTTAGTCGGATGTAATAATTGGAATAGACCAAACTGGCTGCTACATACCTTTGTGAGTGTCGTCCATTCCGATTTCAACGCATCTCGACGAGGGTCGTCTATGCGGGCGAGATGGCGACCAGCATCACGAAAGGCCCTGTGGAGGATCTTCGCACTTGGTGCCAGCTCTTGAAGGGTGTCGATGCATGTCGCAATCAGCCCTTGAGTCGGAGAAGGAGGGGGGCGTCGGTTCCGTGTGTACGTCTGCATGCCTGGAAGAGGGTGCCAGACTGAAGTTCAGGCTGAGAATGAGTCAGTAGGGATAGTCGTATTCTGGTATATAGCACGGCGTAGCATGACATGCATGCTTCACCCCGGCAGTTGGAAGCAATTGGCTAGGCCTCCGGCCCCGTTCACGATTGGCGCGCCCGAAAGGGGTGGGCATTACGAAGCCATGCAAACCTATCCGAAGTTCCGGGTAATGGCGCCTTACATTTCAACGCTGCTGTGAAGGCGGGCAAAGGGTTTGTTCGAAGTATGCTAGCGGTGTTGTTGCGGGCGCGACTTGTGGTCCCTGTCGAGGTCATGAGTGTCAGCGTCACGTGCTACAGGAAAGGTAACTTGATCGGCGACCATGGCAGGAACATAATGACGGTGCGGTCCTGAGGCGTATGTTCTGCGACGCGCAAGCATCGTGGTGGACCATGGGAAGCGCGAGCAATGTATGAACGACGGACGTCCGGCGGGACACCTCGAGGTTGTGGATCAAGTGCCCAAACCATGCTGGCGCAAGGCATGTCTTCTCGGGCGCTTCGCTTATTTGGTGGGCGCTCACTGCGACTTTGACTCCAAACTTTAGTACACTCAAACCACACTCGCGCCCATCCATCTCGGCTTGTGTGCTCACGCTAATCGGGGTCCGTCCCGGCGAGTACTGATCAAGTTTGCGTAGGTTTCGCGTATATTGAACTGATTCAATCGTAGGGATCCAACGCAATCCTAGAGAAAGCCACAGAAGACCTCGCAAGACTAGTCGTAGGAGTTGCTGAGATCGATGCACACGATTCTGAATCGTGTAGCCCAGAGCCTCCCGCGCATCTCATGGCACCTGAGCCTGGGTGCCGGATAGGCTAATATGTCCATATTTCCACCGACGCTAGCATCACCGCGATATCAGTAAATTTCTCAGACTCCGCGACCGCCAGCATGCCAGCGTTGTGGTCGGCGTGGAGGTGCATCAATCCACCAGCCCTGTTCCATTCCTTGCCTTCGGCGTCTGACGAGGCGCACCTGGTGACAGCTCCAGCGTCTGACGTTGCAAGATCCCTATCGAAGACCAGGTTTGCTTCCCATCTGCCACTGTTGCTCACTAACGCACCGATACTCCGTCGCGGGCTATTTAACGCATATTGGCTTGAGAGATATGCAAGGTCCCCAACGCCAACATGACCCTCACCACTACTGCAGCCCAGAGCTCGGTTGATGCAGACTACGTACTTCGCCTCAAGGGAGCATGGTCATCGGCGCTCGACACTCCTAGTATCCACGCAGATTTCGAGGCCGCCCTCCAGAAGGTTGATCCCACCCTCGAGATACGGCGTCTCAACTTCGTTGTCCTTGAGCTCAAGACTCTGTTCCGCAAGCTCTCCTTGGATTTTGCGAAACATGACCGAGAGGTGAGGCGTCTCCGGGTCCGTGCGGACGGAGTACAACCTCTCAAGCCGCGGTGGGACAAATTCCGCGAGGTATGTCATGCAGCTCAATAGCTCGTGTTCCTACGTGCTCCAGTCGCTGACGCTCGACATGTAGAGGTTTGGTGCTCTCTTGGACGAGAGCCAGACAAATGCCATGGACGCGTCTTCTGTCCTCAAACGTATGTATTCATTCTGACCTCCGTATGTGACTAGAGAAACTCACGAGATTTACAGAATATGTCAATATCTTCAATGAGGAAACACTGCAATCTCGTGATTGCAACAATTTGAAGACTGAACTGGAAAACTTGATCATAGTACGAGCCTAGCTTTTGACTGCTTGTAAAGACGCTCACGTCGCTCGCAGATGGTGGACGACAGGTCAAACAAAGCCAAGACGATCGAAGGAAGCTTCACGGAGCTCGCGGACGATATCCGAGCGTTCGAGGACGATATAGGGGATACAGCCAAAGCGGCACAGGACCACGCGAAGAACGTCTACCAAGACCTAGAGGCATCACGCGCGGATGTGGAAGCTCTTCGTGCTCGTCTCACGCAGTGAGTCCTCTCGTGAGAGTCATGCTCGTCGTATATTTCTCACCCTAGAAAACCCAGAGTCACGAAGGAGGTTCGTACGCGTCAGATCTCTGGTGATCGCCGCCGTCCTGACATGTTCATACATACTACCAGATGCACGAGATGGGCGTCGCGTGCATTGCTTGCCTTTCGGCAGGGGCACTCTCCGCCGGCGTTTTTCTCCTCAAGCTCTCTCCTGAAGCCGCAACCGCTGCTGTAGTAAGCCCCCGTGGCACCCGCCTGGCATTGGATAGATGTTCACGACTCCGCCAGGCTTCTGTCCTCACCGCCGTGCCCCTTGGCGCGAAAGCGGCGAAGAAATGGAAGGAGACTAGGAGTAAGTTGCGCCTACTACTACTACCCGAATCCGTCCCGAGACTGACGAATGAACTATCACAGAGCTCAGGAAACAGATCAGGGAAGGTGAACGATCGATCTCCGAGCTAGAGCGGAAGTATGGTGCTCTCCGGGTGCTCCAGGACTCTCTGGGGCACTCGCAAGGAGACCTCGAGGGTCTCGCCAGCAAGATCGACGCCATCTCCGAGATTTGGCACCTCGTGCGTTGTCTCCTCCTCACAAGATACTTGCGGGTGACTGAGTGACTGCTCTGGATACAAACAGATCAAGACGGACATGAACGAGCTGCGTTCCCAGCTCTCCACCGTCACAACCGGGAAGGTCACCGACGTCAGTCATGCCTCACGTCTGGTTCATTTTTTACCCCGTCGCTCATAATCCTCTCGCAGCTCTTCATGCTCAAGCTGAGCATCACACGGGGCGTGTACCATAAACTTGTGCAAACCCTTGACGAATACGCGCGAGAGACGACTGTGGCCGCTGGTGAGGACCATGACGTCGGCGCAGTGTTCGGGTTGTGCGGCGAGGGTCCGAGTTCTGACGAAGAGTGACGAATCTGGATTGCAATCTTTTGAGTGTTCCATAGGTCGTTGTCTACATTCCGAGCCGGAGGCTTTGTACGATAGGATCCGCTTGTACGCTACAATGTACCAGTAGTTCTGCCCTAGTCCTATATATATATATCACATGTGGTTCCTGACGCGGGTGCGGTACTGACGGGTACGAATATGGATGCCCGAGCTGTGCACAATTCCTCTCTCCAAATTTGTTGGTGAGAATGGGTCCTGCCAACAGGTTGCCGTGACACAAATCTTAAGGTGGTAGCCGAGATCGAGCTCGAAATAAGTAGATAAATACGTTGGCGGCGTAGACCGTCGCAATCCTACGCCCGGAGTGCGGCGACTTGACGCAAGTACATATTCGGGTCATACATAGGTGTCCAAACGGGTCGTGGCCTGAGACGATCTAATCGGTGGCAGAGAGCTCCCCATTCAACGCCGCAAGGCATTCTTTCCAATACTTGGAGGATGCCACGACGCGAGCCTGTGCCTCTTCGAGCGCCTTCTTTCTCTGTCAGAATGAAAGCATGTTGGATGAGAATAGCTCAGTAAATCTGAACATGAGTACACGTACACTCGCTGGATACGCCTTGGCAGCTTCGAACGCGCGCAAATAGGCATCGACCTCGTTCCGAAGCTGAGCAGCACAATATCAGCATCAGAGAGAATGTTCGGCCTCAATGAGAGCGAGAAAGGAGACACACATGCTGAGCAAGCTCGGGAAAGGCGTTGAACAACGGTGCTTGCCTCTCGAGTCCTGTGATGACCTCTGTGATGGTGTCAAGTGCGGCGGAGGTAGCGCTAGTCTGAGAAATCTGCGAAGACTGCGTGTCCTGTCTTGTACTTGGAGTGCGCGCGGGCTGTTTAGCCAACTTCGTGTTGTCTAGGATGCCACGCAATCGTCACACAACGCACTATCCATCATGGATGATAGACTCCACCTTGGCGTTGTCCTTGATCCCTTCGGGCATCCCCAGACGTTTCCTTCCCGTAGTTGTTTTCCGGCAAAATCAGAGAGAGAAGAGCCGAAAATAGCTTCCTAGGAGTATGCTGTTATGGGGAAGGCGTTGAGAGTGAGGAGGCGGACCTGGCTTACCAGAAATATGAGGATATGGATCCTGCAGGACGAGGCGACGGCTTGTTTGTAGAGTCACTGAATCATTGTCGGCATGAGTGCCGCATTCCGCACCGACGAACTACTGGGAGCAACGTACTTCGCACTCGGTTCAACATTACGGCCCGTAGAATTCCCGCTCTTGCCAGTCGCGGGGTGCGCGAGAGCTACACTGCTCGTCTCGACTATCTTGGAGAGACGGTCGTAAGACGCTTGGACGTCTTCTGCGATCTTCTCGCACTGGCGGCGTAAATCGTACGTTCGGCCGCTGAGGGTCTGGGATGGTGGGAGGGTATAGACGGTGTGAGTGGTAGGAAGAATAGTGTCCGCGGTTGGACTCGCCTGCTGCAGATTGCCTAGTTCTGTGATCATATCGGCTTCTGGTGCTTCGTTCTTGCTGGACTGTATAACAAGGTACACTGCAGACATGGTGAGTGCTCTCGAAGCGTGTGCGAGACCTTGCAGCTCACCCTTGATGACGGCCATCAGTTGGCTGGCAGCGAGATCAGCGTCGTCGAGGAGGTTCTTATATCTCTGTGTCCGACAATTCCAGATTGACAGTCGGCGGAGCAGAATTGTGAAGTCCACGTACATCCGCATAAGTGGCCCATTCGGCTTCGAACGTGCTCCGGTGTGGTATAGTCAAGCGCAAGAAATTCGCCCTGCAATCCCGCAACCCCCTGTAGATCTTGCGAGAGCTAGTCTTTAGGTGTCGTAGATTCGCCGCACAGGCCATGATAGGTCCGTTTTGAGGTGGCCTGAGAAGGGCAGGTTGCTTGGATATTGCTGCTGTTTGTTTCGGCATAAGAGCTTTCCTTGAGACACTTTGGGCCGGCGAGAGCGTAACGAATTTCGACGCATGAGAAGTAGACATGTGGCGAACGGAGAGTAGAGTTTAGTCAAGCCAGCTTGTTGGCAGCCATGGATATATATGCCATCGGATGCCCAGTTTCAAGTAGGCGATTGGCGTCTGGGCCCCGTGGTGCCTCCGAACAAATCTTGCCGGTTGTGATGAAGGCACGTCGGCTTGCATGACACCAGATTTAAGCAACAAAACATTCACGATACCCCTCAGCTTGAACGGTCAGTATCGCCTTGTCGCACATTGTATCACTGGATCACTAGAGCTTGTCAATCATTACAAAATGTGTATGGAAGGTCAACGTACTGCGATGCCCTAGTCACCGTGAAATCTGCATATTACATCGATGACTGGCATTTCCGAATCCAAAGGCCGTCAGAGCCGAAGAAGGCGCACACGCTTTTCTTGATGAAAGCGCGGCGAATACAACGAGGTGGTATCCAATTCATGATACCCTGGCACCATCCTCGTGCATTTCATATGTCGAGGACGGAAAAGAACGGAGTGCATAGTAGCAGGTCAAGAACGTGGTTGCTGGACAGCGGCGCTTGACGACCCTACGGGCGTCTATTGCGCAGGTGGCCGTGTCTTTACGGGTCCCAGGGGGCCCAGGCCCTAGCCATACGGAGCCTGTCGTCTGACTTGGTACTTGAACATCCTCCCCTTCCACGGTCAAATGTCGCGCACAGTAAGACGGTCGCAGCACGCATCGAATGGCCCCTGTGTACTTTCTGCAGCCCCCCGAGATCGTATTGTTCGCAGTCGATCGTCTGCCTATGCTACTGGTATTGAACCATAACTGCCACGGTCCACCGTGCCGAGTGCGTATGTAACCAAATTGTACTGATTTCTCGTCGATGATCGCAATCATACGCCAGCCTTCCATTCATAGGGACATTTGAGTGATCTTGGTACGCGACTGGATATAATCTCCAGTCTCAACTCATCCTGATGACACTCGTTCGACCACCCATCTCCGCTTGTTTATACCATGTATACTGACACAGCCCATACCCCTACCTCGGCAGCGCACATGACAATCGTCGACCCCTCTTCTACACAGCAAGCACAGCTCCAAGACTTCGTCGAGACATGCGAAGGACACGAACGTTTCGCGGCCTCCTTTAAGTCTGCCGACCCCACCGAAGATATCCAGGCTCTAGCAGTGAATATCAGGGAGATCAAGCATGCGTTCCGTGAACTGGGCGATCACTTTGGCGTGCTTGACAAGAGGATGAAACGGCGGAAGTTCTCGTTCTTACGCCAAACGGGAGACACGAGCCTGCGCGCACAGTGGAAAAAGCTCCATACAGTGTGTCCAGCTGCTTGCTCAATGCTTATACCGTGCTGACCGTGCATACGTCGTTGTTCTCAGCGATTTCTTTCTTTACTCGACCACAGCCAAGCAAATGCTTTTCAGGCATCAGCGCTTCTCAAGCGTAAGGTTTTCTCCAGATGATCACATCACACCAGGCTCACTGAATGAGGGGCATAGAGTATACCCGGCTCTTCACGGGTGCGCATGATCAAGGTATCCAGTATTGTAGCGCCCTGAAGGGAGAGATAGAAAACTTCATGCAGGCAAGGATTCATACTGCAGTCTCGTCATCTGGCGTTGTGCTCAGCAGAATGGCAGATTACGAACAAGAACATTGAGAACGCGAAATCCTTTCGCGACCATTTCTCCGGTCTCTCTGATGACATACGCCTATTTAGCATTGGTTTGCGCGAGAAAGTGGAGTCCGCCAAGGAGCGAGATGATAGTCTTCTCAACACATTGTCAGAGGCGTATGGGGAGCTAGGAAAACTAGAAGCTCGGCTGGGGACGTAAGTTCAACTTCATTGAGCCGTATCCCTGAACTAAGAATATCTGACGTTGTCATTCATGCAGGGTCTCGAAAGAGGTATCGGAACTGCTATCGTTCAATCATTTGGTGCTGATTGGGAATGCAGCTGTCGGATTTCAGCTCGGCCTGCATCGCCAACCTTACTGCAGGAGCCCGCGAGGCTGGCCGTTTTTTCATCAAGTTCGCACCCAACGCAGTGCACAGCGCGATGGTGAGTGCGGCGTGCGACTGCGCATTGTCCGGGTCAAACACGAGTGTTGATGGCGACAGGCCTCTGTTATTGATGCTGTCCCTCAAGGCATTGATACAGCCAGGAAACGGGCGGAAGTCGCGAGTAAGCCTATACACAGCTTGAGCCCCTCACACGAACCTCGCTTGCTCAACGCACCTGTCTCCCCCAGACCTGCAAGCACAGATCCGTGGAACCCAAGAAAGGATCGCCAAGTTGCGACGGCATCGTGGTGCCGTCCGAGAGCTCGCGGAGTTGATGCAGCGTGCAAACGTTGTGGTGGACAACGTTTCTGTCCGCATCGATGCGCTCTCGGACATTTGGGGGCATGTACGTCGCGCGATCCCACGTGTCAGATGCAATGCGAGCTCAATTCCACGTGGGCACCTGTAGCTTAATCGGGACATGGTCGAGCTCAACTCGATGCTGAACACCGTTGTCTCTGGAAACGTTGTTCCACAGGTGCAAGACTTCTTCTTCGCTTCTCAGCACCATCTCATGCAGTTTGATATCATTGTGTAGCTCTTCCTCAGGAAGCTCTCCCTCACGCCGATCATCTACCAGCAACTAACGATTGCGCTGGACAAGTACGCTAGGGAAGTAATGTGACGGCGTCGCCGCACCTTTTCCGAAGACTCGTAGTGCCTACTATCCTTTCATGTCGCTCATGGACAGGATCCAAGTGTTCCGTCAATGGCTATGCACGGGTTGTGGTCATTGGATGCTCTGGTCGTGCAAGGTACTGACCCGCGTCGCGGGATAGCAGCGGCTGCCGCCGACGCTCAGACTTCATCGCGGCGGGGACTCAGTGAACCGCCCAGGGATGAATCGTCATACATATATATTACAAGGTACAGTTACAACTGGTAACAGGTTCCCCTTCCCGGTGATCATTCTTGGACTATCGCAAATGCGCATTCGAGATCGAGCACCTCGCTCTCCGAAACGTCCACCACTCCGTCAGAGAAGTCGGACAATGGCCGAACGTGAGGATGTGCCTCCGTCAGCGTCCTCTGCCCATTAGGATGGATCGTCAGCAATTCGGAGCTTTCCGGGAGCCGCACAGGACACTCACATAGTTTCCGTCTTTCCCCAGGTGTGTAAGCGCAGTCACGTAGGTGTCGATATCGTCTTGTAGCTATAAAAGCCGTATGGTCAGCATCTCAAGACACGATGGTTGACGCGAACGCATACCTGTGCTGCGAGTTGCGGAAAGGCGTCCAGCTTCTGCGTCTGCTTGTCGAGTCCTGCGAGGATCTCTTTCAAGGACTCTACGAGGACGAGCGACTCTGTCTCTTGCAGCTGTTGATTCCACACGGGGTCCTCTTGAGGAGATTCACATCGTAAACCGGGCGCGTCATCTGGCACTTGCATGCGAGGTTCGTCATCTGGTGGTACCTCAACTAGTCAAGGTCCCGTCGCGATATGTCGTACGTATGAGATGCTCACAATAGGCCCATGGCGGATCGGTGTCTACGGGCGGAAGCTCATGATGTACGCTTGCTGTTGTTGCCGTCGTCGATGTCTCAGAATCCTCCGTCTCTTGTGACGCGTAGAACTCCTGGCTCCTTCTAGCAACGCACAGGAAGGGTAACGGGAACCCCAGAATTTTCGACAGGATCGTACATAGCCCACTAGTCGCAGTCGGTTCTCAGTAGATATCGTACGGTGCGGCGGATGACGTGCACGTACCCAGCATGACGTCGTGAGGTTGTACGGCGCGAAGAGCTCTTGGGTGAGGCAGGTATTGCGCTGATCTGCCAGTAAGCAAGCTTGTCCAAATGCACGCAAGGTCGGGCGGACTTACGTGGAGGGCTTTAGGCCCTGCGGAGGAATGTCAGGATTGACATAGGTGGCGTCGGTATCGCCCCGCGCAGAAGTACTACTACTTCCTTGTACCTTGTATTTGATCGCGTTATAGAATCTCTCGACGTTGTCTCTAATAGCAGCGCATTCAGGCTTCAGATTGTACGCGCGAGGTTCGAGTTTCTAAATCGGCGTCCAAATTGGCGTCCTGGTTTAGCGCTTGAATTGCCACGTAATGAGGCTTACAGAACGCATGGCAGTGAGCTCTTGTATCATATCTCCCGGCGTAGCCGACTTCTTCTCTCGTACCATATGTAGTACTGTGTCGAGAATCAGAAACGAACAACAGGTTAAGAGATATGAACAGTTCACCTTCTAGTACCGCTGCAACTCGGCTTGCGGCGCGATCAGCTTGGTCAAGCATTTGCTCGTAACGCTATGACGAACTAGTATGTGAGAGACGTGATCGCCTTGATCTGCTACGAAATATCAACGCACCCTGACGATATTCAACCATTCGATATCGAGGATTTCTCGATCCTCCCTGGTCATCCGCGAGATGCAAAGCTCGATATCTCGCAGGACGCCACGAAGTTGTTGCGAAAGGGCAGCCACGCTCCGGAGGTCCTGGATATGCCCTGAGATCGAGCGGTTTCGAGGCAAAAAATGCACGAGTGGGCTCTGTGCCGCTGCGGCGATGACAACTACAGGTTCCGGCAACAGTACCCTACTTGTGCTAGGGATACTGAACGCCATGGCCGGGCGAGGTGGAGTCGGGATGGATTTAGACGCCGGTGTGGATGCAAGTAGCTGAACGGAGCTCTTCAACACAGTGTACGGCGCGGACCGAGCCTATATACGCCCAAAAAGCCCCTCTGTGTACTTTGAGGATGGATCGAGGCACGACGGAGAAAGGTACGGCGCTGATGCTGACTCCGCCGCGGATGGGCCTTCGCGGTCAAGAATTCCGAGCCAGCTGGAGTTCGCAGGCGACTTCAGTCGGCGCAGACTTATCAAAGTTCGTGAGACCAAATCACCATGTTTCCAACATGCTTCTGTAGCCTCGAGGCGACTGGATGGCTTCTAGCCAGTGACTGCGAGGAGCAGCTTGTGCGCGTGGTGGACTGACAGAGTCCGTTGTCCATCGTGGCACACTCATGCCAGGCTGTAATAGCGCCCATGCCCCAATCACAGATCTCAGATCGGCCTGGCACGGGCCACGATCCCCAGCTGGCAACTCGCCCTCACTCTCCCCTCTTCCTTTGTACCGCCGCCCAGCTAATGCGTCGGACGCATTCGCACAGCCTCGAATTTAGTCTTGAAACATACATGAGGCCTCCGCCGTGTACAAGGTTAGCGCTTTCTCACCCACGCCAGGCTTCCGTGACGCAAGCTCGGATATGAGAATTCGAGCGTCGGACCTCGCCGGATACTCAAGCCGACCTCGATACCCTGGAGGATGACATCCCATGCGAATGTCCACTAGTATTACTACATATTCATTGAATTTCTGTCCTCATTCTCAGCAAGATCACGTCTATGAGATAGCGGATGACAGAAGTTATAACAGTCGACTGTCGAGATAGGTGTACCTTCACAGCCTCGATCCTCAACAATCCAACCGACTAGCAGATCACGATTGTTCGTGCCCCAGCTGCTATGATGACTACATCTCCAAGGTCCTCTCACTACTACAGTATGGGAGAAGAGCCCCTAGAACCGCAGCGAGAGTTGCAGGGGGCAGAGCCTACGCCTGTAGACATCGCTCGGCTCAACAAGAGCATCCTCTCTCTTGCACAACACTTCACCCGCGTCACGACAAACCTGGAGAATCTAGAACGGAGGACAAAGCGCCCTATTCTCAAGCTGACAGGATCTCGCAAGAGGACCCGTTTGGAAATCTTACGCGCCAAATGGCAGAAGCTGCATCATGTAGGCGATTTATGCGGCGGTACTGCCTCAATGCGAGCCTCATGTTCGAGACTGTAGCAATTCGAAGAGCTGGTCAAGAAAAGCAAGACCCAGGCGATGGTTGCGTACGCTATCCTCAAACGTAAGTTTATCACGCATCGGACGAGGCGTTTTTCTCACGAATCACTCCAGAATTCGACAACGTCGTCACTAGCCAATGGCCGTCTGATCAAGACGGCCTCGATAGCTTGACAAAAGAGATAGACAACTTCATGAAGGTGACCGTTGTCCGATGTTGTCGCTGACTCATGTTCTGAGATACGTCTGACCATCATCATCATTCAGATGCTGACTACGAAAGAGCATCAGGCCTCAGAGCTGCGGGAGGGATTTCAGAGTCTCGTCCGCGATATCAACTCCATCGGACTAGAAGTTAATCAAGAACTGCGAGCCGCCGAACGTCAAAAGAACAGCTTGTTTGAGGAGTTGTCGAGTACGCTGCACAATCTCGAGCAGCTCAAGGCGTCTTTCTCGAGGTTGGTCATTTTACATATNCCCTGTTCGCCAAGCGGGCGCGCACTGACTACAGAACCCTAGTATCTCCGACGAGGTGAGCTTTGACACTTCGGTGAGCTTTCCCTATCGCTAATTTGCTCACCCATTGTTCCCAGTTCTCCGCATTTAAACGCGCATGCATCATGTGCATCTCGGCGGTCGCTTTTGCAACCTCCTCCGGGGCATTGTGGGACTCACAAGGAGTAGATGTACGCCAATCGACGTTGATCCTTGCTTGTCTCATTCATCCAATTGCTACGCGGTATCCAGAATCGTGTGCGCGATGCGCTCGAGCGCAAGGTAAAAGCAGCCGAGATGCAGCGTGCGGAAGCGATCAGTTGAGTGCTCGATAGGCTTCACTTTCACCTGGTCCTCTCGCTCATATACAAGCCAGGGCTTCTGGTTGAAATCAAGAGACGGGAGACTGCGGTCATCCAACTGGAACGACAGCGAACTATCGTCGAAGATCGCTTACCCTTCTTAGAGGACGCGGAAAAGGAGATACAACATCTCGCTGACAACATCGACGTACTGTCAGATGTTTGGAACTTCGTACGACTATTCACCTCATCCTCCAGCTCGCGCTGTTGCTCATGTTCGTCAGATCAAAGTCAACATGATGGAGCTGAACGCGCTGCTTTCCACCGTTGTCGCCGGCGACCACCTCACGTCTGTATGTTCTAACAACCTCGCCCTTGCGTATCGTCACATTCACTCACTATGCCTTCCGCTAGTTCTTCCAATCGAAGCTCAATATTACCAGGAAATCACACCTGAGGCTGTCCGGCATTCTGCATGCATACGCTTCAGACTCCCAGCTATGAGTTGCCCAGTCGTCTCGACTCGGTGACTCATCCACTCCTTCACATGTCCGTGTGTATGATTYCCCAGCGGAGGATATCCGTTTCGTTGATCCGCTCTATATTATCTGTTGTAAAGTACATACGAGATACGAATCAATGCGTCCGTTGTGCGATAGAACTTCGTTCGCTTACAACCAAGGTCGCGTCAATAAGCTGTCCCATCCGGCTTCTACCACCGGACTGGCCACTCAACTCGCCTACGTGTGCACACCGCGAG
>JAPEVG010000401.1:0-31338 GCA_029747595.1 Trametes cubensis
CTAGTAACATTTGACCGTCTGTACGTGTGTTTCCAAAGCTTGGCATAAAAAGCTGCATCCTGAGTGCGTTGATTGCCAGAATGTACATGTTGATTGGCATGACATTCAGCTTTGGGTGAGCGTTGCCCTTGTGCACACAGATTGCAGGCTGAACGAAGCACTGGTCTCCCCAGTCTCATCGTCGTGGGACCGCGGCGGACTATGCGGCGTGCGCGAGGCGGATCTTGGACACGGTGTATCATGAGAGCCGGTCGGCGACTGTGCAGGCGCTGGTGTTGCTGGGGACGCGGGAGTTCGGCATCGGTACGTTTGAGCAGTTGGGGTTCTGGGTGGAGACTCGACTTACGGGCGGTTGTTTCGTAGGGAGTTTGGAGGAGGGGTGGCTGCACATCGGTGAGCATCTGGGATTTCCTTGCTAGAGTGGTGGACGTGCTGGGCGTGGCGCTGATGTGTTGACGTTGTTGGTCGTAGGTATGGCTATCCGAATGGTGAGCACGCGCTTGGTGCTCCTCGTGATTTGTGGATCTGATATAGGGAGACTCATTGTCGCGCGCGGGGCTTGGTAGGCACTCGATCTGGGTCTCAATCGGAACCCGGAGAAGTGGACACACAACGGGCGGCAGCTGTTCACGCAGAAGGAAATGGACATCCGGAAGCGGATATGGTGGGCGTGCTGCATCGCCGACAAGTGCGTACTTCGACCGCGTTCCGACGTCGATTGGATGCATGTGGGTTCACGGGGACTGACTCGGATGCGGCCCTGCAGGTTTTCTGCACTGTTCTTGGGACGGACGATCGCGATACACGAGACGGATTTCTCTACGCCGTTGTTGGAGGTCCCTCCAGTAAGTCCGCACCTGCGTTTCCTTCTGGCACGCCTCTCTTTGCCTTGCGTGACGCGGAAAAGATGCATTGATTTCGCTCCAGGACGACCTCGAGAAGCTATGGCGCCAGAGTCCCATCGACCCTCGGTACGGCACCGTCCCACCCGTGCCTGCCGCATACGTGAGCTATCTGCGACACGCATCGTCCCTCTGTACGTCCGCACCACCTCATCTCCTCGTGCAGCGACCTCTAAACCGACCTTCACCGCCACCCCGGATCCGTCGCGCGCCGCGCCTGTCTTTCTACGGATGACACCTGCTGTATGTGAATTGCACTTGGAACGCAGACGTCCTCATCGGCGAGATCCTCGCGAAGGTCTATCGCGTCTCGCGCGCGCACGCCGTGCCCTCGCGCGACGTCCGCCAGGCGCTGTACGCGCGGCTCATGCAGTGGTCGCTTGAGCTCCCTGACTGTCTCACTTGCTCTGCCTCTACTGCCGGAGCGGGCGCGAGGGCAGGGAGCGGCGCGGGAGGGCGCCCGTGCCCGCCGCCGCACGTGTTGGCGTTGCATATGCAGTACTGGGCGAGTGTGTTGTTGCTGCACCGACCTTTGTGAGTACTTGCGTCTGATTTTGCTTTGAGACGTGGTGGATCTGGAAGACTGCGGTGGCTGACTGAGTGGATTTGTTGGCGCTACGATCGCGGGGTGCAGTATTCCGAAGGGTGAACAGTACGTGTTTCTGCAGTTTCTTGGGTTTCTCTTATCTCACGATCTATGTCTTCGGTGTGGATAGGCTCGCCCGACAAGACTCGCCCTCGTTGGACCCGGACCCGGTTCCGTGGGAGTCGTACGATATTTGCCAAGGTGCTGCCAGTCAGCTGTCTTCAGTCGGTGTGTATGCTCTCTTTTACATTGTCTGGATATGGCTACGGAGTGAATGCTGATAAAATGTATGTTGTGGGATTAGCGATGCTATACCACGAAAAGTATGACATGCGCTGGGCACCGCCGTTCCTAGCTTCCTGCTTGCAAGCTGCGGGGTACGTTCCACCTTCTTCATATGATCTCAGGCTGTTGAGCTGAACATCATGTGGGTTCTCTGTAGAATTATGCATGTCGTCACGCGTAAGCTCAGTCAATGCATGCATGGAAACTTCTACTTACCCGATATTGCGATGCAGTCAGATACAAGCCGCTCGACACGCAAGCGAGCGTCGGGCTACAACGATGCATCAATGCGCTCACAGGGATGGAGGTACGTTTTGGACGGCGTAGGAATTGACGCAGCGATACTGATGAGCGCTTCAGGTTACGTGGGCATTTGGACTGCGCGTGCGACACCTCATCCAGAACGCGAAGGTGAACATCGACGAGGCGCACGCTTCTGCGAATGCCGCGAGGCGCGCGACGGACCGTCGTCAGAAGCGGCCTGCGCGGGTCGCGTTCGAGTACGATCAGGTCTACGATGGCCCTACTGTCCCTTCCCAGGCGAGCGTGTCTTCAGAATCTTGGGGGGCACCCCCCTCCTTCCAGTCGTCCTCAGCTGTTTCGCATGTGCACCACTCTTCTCTTCCGACTTCCGTGTCTCCCCCTTCACGGCACCCTCCTCACGCTGTTTCTGCCCATGCGCCACTTCGCCCTGGCCCGGCACACGTCGTGCCATCCTCACGGACACCAACACAGCATGCCGCAGCAACTCAAGTACACCCTCCGCAAGCGCCACACCAGCAATTATACTCGCACCAGCATGACCAGCCACACACACAATCCCACCTCCATCACGATGCGGCGCNNTCACGGGATACGTCACGCCTGGGTACGACTCGTGGTGGCCAGTCATGGAACAGCAACCGGTTGACGTCGGCGCCGTGAGCGCGCACGTCCCAGGCCCTTTGCCACCTAGCGCGAGCGGGGTGACTGCGCCCGGCAGTACTGGGATGGTACAAGCTGTCGCGCCAGCAGGAGGGACAGGCGCGGGGATGGTATCTGGGTTACCGAGCCAGGAGTTCACGTTTGACCAGCAGCACTTCTCACCGGAGTTTTTGCAGGCGATGAGGGACCCGATGCTTCATTTTCCATCTGTGTTTGCGCACCAGTATTAACTGTAGTGATCTTGTGCTATGGACTGGCCTCGCTCGCTGGATCGACCGGCTAGAGCGAGGGCCAGCTCTATACGAGTGTGAGCGTCTAGCCAGATGTCCTGTCTTATTGGCTACGTACTACGTTCTATTGGGCTGCGGTATGGCGAGAGCCTCCGAATCCGAGTCGGTGGCATGACAGTGTTCAGGGCTCTACAATAGCTCCCAGTCTTCAGCTTGTAATCCTGAGCCCGCAGACATCGGGACGGCAGAGCACTCGATATGCATATCGACTCGAAAGCAAGGAAGCACAAGTCGGCCCCGACGGAGCATGCACGAATTAGTCACAGCATCGATACTGGTAAGCCAATGGCAGGCTTCAAAGCTTGAGATGTCGCATATGCATGGGGGTGCCGGCCGGTTGAGGATAGGACATCGTGTTTTCGATGCATATCTTTGCATTAGCCGTGGCCGAGTCTCCAAGTATGTGCATCTGATGAGGATTCGGGTGACATGACTCCGAAGGAATAAGCCTGAGCGTACAAATACACAAGGAGCAGATCATGTACAACTATACCGCAAGTCACGCCGGTCATGAACCTGGCACAGAAGGCGGGCGGGCTCTCTTCTCGTGCCATTCTCGGACCAACCTGGATGCTAGGCTTGCGAGCTCCTCCGCCGATTTCGGCTCCTGCACGTCCATGTACGCATCCGTGCCGCGAGGGACGGCTAGTACGCTGTGCGACAGGTGTGAGCATAGCCGTACCGACAAGGAAACGTATGGATGATCCCACCTCTGTTCTAGCTTCCTCAAGCCCTCCCTACCACGCGTTTCGAGCGCATCAAAATCACTGGCGCTCTCCGTTAGACATACCTTCGCTTCGTTTGCGAGCTGTAAGGCTAGCCTAGGATCCCCGTCTCCATTGGCGGACTGATGTGAGTTATTCAGAGTCGGCCTGATTGTTCCATTCATGTGCTCGGTTTCGCGTACCTCGTCCTCTGGGTTTGTCTGTAGCACTTCGATGTATCCGGCGAGCAACACACTAAATATCTTGTTCGTTACTGCGTATCCGGGCGATCATGAGCATGCATTGACCTTGGTAGCTGCAGTGAACGGCGCACCGGGTATCATGCGGGTGAGGAACTGTTCTCGTGGGCCATCGGCGACGAATTCCTCATCGAACGCGAAACGTTGCCCTACAGGGTCGTACGAGAAGAATGCGAAGCGGCTGAGATCGGTGAGGAGACCATAGACACGGACCTTCTGCCGTGTGTCTTGATTGCTTCTGGCGGCAGCTGTAGGAAGGGGAGACACACGTGAGATGGGCTGGACTCGTGAGCACCATGTGAAGGCCTACACAGCAATTCCATAAACAATTGGGCCGCATTTCGCTCCTCTTGGGGTGCGAGGAGCTTGACTTCAATTACAAAAAAGAGAGCATCCCCAATAGCGAAGACCTGAAGAGGCGTATAGCCGTTGAGACATTGGTGGCTACCACGGAGCAGAGCTATGCATATACAGACATACCTCGTGCTCAACCTCGCCACCTGAAGTCTCCTCAGTATCGGGCATCGGATCCTCAGGCTTGTCTACGACGCGTCCATGGAATAGAGCGATCAATGGGAGAATGTACTGATACACCAGCACCGTTATGTCTTGCGGTTCAACGTCAAGCGCTATTGAAGGACATACGTACAGGCTCGAGCACACGCACTCTAGCCGCCTCCCGCTTCTGATAGATCTTGTCCATGTACACATCGGCTGCTCTCCAGGATGATACGAATAGCTCGGTGTGAAAGGATGGAGGTAAATAACACATGGGGACACGGTGCTGATGGAGCTTTCGCGCATTGTACTTTGTTGGTAGCCCATACTGGCCCGCTAGGTCTTGCCAGGTCGCGGCGGAGAAGGAAGGTAGAGTGGCTCTCGCTTTCTTAATTTCGCGGTCGGAGACGTCTGTGAGGACCTGAAGTTGGGCCAGTACGCGGGCGGCGTCGTCTTTGTCCAGCTCCTTGAGCCTGGAGAGACCAGAAGCGGACAGGAAAGGGGTGAGCTCAGCCGGGTCGATGGCGTCTGTTCTGCGGCGTTTCAGATGCATGAGAACGACAAAGAGGCAGCAGCGTGAGCCAAGTGCTGATAGGATAGCGTTCTGCGAGATATAACTGGAGAAGCGGAGGACGTGGTGAATGGGTGTAGGTCAAGTTGGGGGTTGGTACGTTCCACGGTTGCTTATGTAATGTTTGTTACTATTGGGCAATTCATCCACCCCCCGATAATCCGACTTTGTACGCGTGGATGTTACTGTTCTGACCTCTTTTACTCTCTTAGATCTAGGAGTCCAGCAAAGACAAGAAGGTATGCCAAAACATCCACAGATATTGCTTGCACATCGGCGACCATCAATCTTCTCCGGTGTGCGCCCTCGTACATGCCGTGCACTTCTGCGCTTCTGTGCACTGGTCTCGTCCACATCGCCGGCCGATGCGATGTAGATGTGAAAGGTACCGTTCAGAGTCCGGGTGAAGAAGCTATGCCGGCTCTACCCAGGCCTTGCTTACCTCCACACGGCTGTGATCACCGCCCGAGCTAAATACTGCTGCCATAGACCGTGACGTGCTCGACATCTTCGCCGCTCCCATTTTCTCCTACTCTTCCCCCATCTCATTCCGACTGTAATGACGTTACCACCTCGACCATCATATATCTGCGCGCATGCTTGGGAAGGCGTTTTTGCGGTGCGATTTGGGCTTGCGTACAAGCCGTTCAACGTAACACGGCCTCCAAACGATGATTCCTGGTTGCACAAAAGGTACCAGTACGCAATCTCACCAACTTCGTGCGGCCTCCAGAAGTGTGTTTGGTGCGAGTTCCTCGAGAAACACTTCAAGTTCTCGGAATCCGAATGCTGGGTGCATGGACATACCTCGAAGGTGCTGGTTCAAGGCGTCCGTGGCGCGTGCCCCTACCTCCTCAGAGAGGTGAGGATCAAGTGGCAGCCTTGCTGTGAGCCGTCCGTTTCATGTAAATTCGGCATGTATACAACTGCAGGTACGATTGAGAGGCGCCAATACTTCTTGTAATTGCTTCATACTGATTTGAGTCTGATTCGTCAGACGACCATGTGGCGCATTGCATCGAAGGGCGGACTCGCATCCTGCACGTAGGCTCACCGAATGTGCTGGCTATGGCGAAAAAGTGCATCGACGAGTGCGTAGGCAACCATCGTGCCTGTCAGGCTATCATGCGTGGTCCCGCCCCTCTTCCCCGACGGCTCATCGACTGCTCCGACCCTCTCCGCGTGCGCATCCTCGAGACCGATGGTAAGAGGCGGGGGCGATATGTTGCGCTTAGCTATGTCTGGGGTGGAGATCAACCCCATCGTACGTCGAAGAGCAATCTAGCCTCTTACATGCGAGACGGTATAGACCCCGCCGTCCTTCCTCAGACCATCCTGGACGCGATTCGCGTCACGCGGGCGCTTGGTATGATATTCTTGTGGATCGACAGTTTGTGCATCATCCAAGACTCGGAGGAAGACAAGCATCGCGAGTTGGCGTCGATGCGCGATGTCTACCGCTACGCCTATGTCACAATCGATGCTGCGCGCACTGCAAGGGCGTCTGATGGCTTTCTCCAGGACTGTCAACCTCTCAATCCTGGCGTCACATTGCCCTTCATTGGATTCCCGCCAGTCAGAAGGAAGCCGCAGGGAGCATCTGGAAACCCGGAGATACCAGTCGGGACGGTCTACCTTGACGTTCCCCGTTCGGACACCATGACCGGCGTAGAACCCGCCTCCAGCGGGAAAAGCGAGACGGGCCGCCGGGGCTGGTGCTTACAGGAGTCAATGCTCTCGACGCGGTCTCTTGTTTTCTCCCCGGAGACCCTCCAGCTCCGGTGTCAGGCTCTGACCCAAAACATCGGCGGCGCTGGCCATCTGGGTCAGTCTGACCCTCCGCGGCTTCCCGACGTCATCCTTCGCCCTCGACGACCGATTGAGCGTGGCTCGGACGAATGGAAGAAGATACATCGTACTTGGCATCGAATTGTCGAGGACTATTCACGTCGGTTGCTCTCGTACTCGGAAGACAAGCTCCTTGCTTGCGCTGCCATCGCGGAGATGTTTTCACCTGCTCTGGGTCCCGACTATCTCGCTGGTCTATGGCGCGCCACTCTCCTCAGAGATCTTCTCTGGCAGCGTGACGAGGATCAGCTACCCACGTCAAATCAACCCGGACAACATCCTCAGAAGGATGCCCGCGCACCATCATGGTCATGGGCCTCCTTCGACGGCCCTGTACAGTTCCTACCACGCTCGGAGACCGCCGTAGCTATGGCGGAGGTGGTGAAATGCTCGGCCACGCCCCAAGACGAGCACCTGCCGTTAGGGCCAATTCAAGCTGGTGGAACTCTCGTCCTGCGTGCCAGGCTCATCCCATCATTGCCGTATTACGACAACGACAGCGAGCGCATCGAACTATTGCCTCTAGCGCGCAAGTACCGGGATGCACCCAGATGCCTCCAGCTCTATGCTCGGTTCGACCGCCAAGTTGAGCTCCTACGCAACAGCTTGCAGGGGGTCAGCCTGCGCGGTCCACGCGAGCTGTGGATGATCCCACTCGTGCGTAACACTGTTGGGCACCCGGACATTCAAGGCCTCATCGTCGAACGGGCAGAAGAGAGTACTCTCCCGGCGACTCTGACTGCGCAACAAGGGGGCCAGATGAACGTCTATCGCAGGGTTGGTTTTTGTGGCAACTACTGGTATCCAGCTCGGGATGTAGCAGTCTTTGACCGTGTTCCGAGAGTGGAGATTACGCTTATATGATGATCTTCTAGACGTGGGAAAAAACAGGGAGAGCTACGTCAAAGGCAGCAGCGCGTGCGTTGGCCTAATGGCAGTCAATCTTCACGGATGTCCTCTAACGTTTGTATCGGCGTACTGACAAAGCGCACATAGCCAGAGATCCCTCGATGATTAGTGCATACTCGTATCTGGGCTTTCTCGAATTACACCCACGAGGCTACATCCGCGGAATGCACAATTCTAGGTATAGTCTAGATAGCCTGAGCACTCGCTAGCCGCATACGTACCTTGGCCCTGCAGGCAACTTCTTGACATGGGCACGAGGTATATGCACACTGCTTTCCGATGCGTAGACGACGTCCTTCTGGGTAGATGTCAAGTCTAGCGCTAACTCGACTGCGACTGTCTCCTTGCGGCTGTGTACAGGTGCGACCGAACAGTGAAATGTTACCTACCTGTAGTTGACATGTGTACTCGACTCTACAGATAGCTCTCAGTGCAGCAAGCGTTGCATATACAGATGTCATAATTGACTCACAGCAAAGAGACCACCCGTAGCTCTCTGTAATCGGAACTCCGTCCGATCATTCACTTCTCCCATTCACAACCCTGGACCTAGCCCGTCCTCGAACACCTGTCCTCCCCATTGGGCCTCCCCTCAGAATTCAGCCCTCCTTCCGGCCGCAACAAACATATCTGCACGCCTACTATCACGACCTTGCGCAGTTATCCGGGACTATGGGTAGTTCCGCGGAGAGACCAATCGCGCCATCGACGGGCTCATACTGGCCCAGGCAGAGCAAGATATCACACTTCCAGCTTCGCAACACGATCTAGAGTCGGTCCTATACCGGAGGGTTGGGATCTGCTCGGGCCCCTGGGCCTCGGTTTATGGAGACTACTTTGACGATGCACTGCGGGTAGAGATTACGCTTATATGATTTCCTGTACAGAAACCTTGCACGCGGTCTCGCTCGCCTTCCATGTTCGAACAAACGCTACGACCTACATTTCTATATATGCATACGTATACAAAAGGAATCGAGATACACACCAAAGTCACTCCACCCCAGAACGAGATTAGGAGCTCGGGGACGTACAGGACGCCTTCCCCGTCTTTGACGTTAGCTGACCTATAGCGCAGCGTCATGCCAATAGAGATGACTCATGCTCGTTCACATTGACCTCAAAGGCTCAAACCCAGAAATTGCTTTGCCGAGATGCAGCGAATCGACGGCGATGTCGGAAGGCACGACAGAGAGAGATGAGAAGAAGTCCAGGACGAAGAAACATGAAAGGACGGGAGCTAGATTGTTGAAGCGAAAACTACCGAGGGATCGTCATCCATGTGTGCCAGTAGGAGGGTTGAGCGTGTGAGGAGCGAGAAAACAAGCGAATAGCAGGAAACCACCGAGGTCAAGCAAGGGGGGCGGGACTAAGGCAGGTTTCCCTACGTGTGGGATCAGAAAGGCATTGTGCATTTGCCAGTCACAGACAGAGAGCAGTTTTTGAATATGGTACATGAAGGGCTTCGGCAAAGGGCCCATTCGCACTGTGAATGAGATGCGTGAGTACGCAACAGTAACTCCATACGCTGTGGGGCATATCGCGAGAAGGGAGCCGCCTAGATAGAAAAGTTTCCGCGTTTAGTTGTGTCTGTCTGCTGTCGTTGAGGTGTACAGCTGCAATACTAGCTAGTAGCAGTCAGTTCGGAGGCATGACGGTGGCAGCGAAACCAGCGTGGGTCGAAAGTGGATGCCAGGATGGGGTGGCACAAAATGGACAAGCAGTCTACAGAGTCACGCAACCCACCGGGCGCTAGAGCTCTCGTCTACAGCCACGGTGGTACGCTGTTGCTGCCGCCCGTCTACGCCAACCTTCCACCACCTGCCAATGGATCGTCGTCATGAAATGGCAGCTCGTTCTACACATAGCTGAGTTTGGTGATAACGTACATGCTATAGTCGCTCTCTGCTCCTTCAGCTCTGAAGGATTGGACGACGCCGCCCGTCTCTTGTTTCTCTTGTTCCAGCAACTACCGTCAGCCCCCTGACGCCGCCGGCATATCTTATAGGAGGACGAATTAAACGAGCGCAAGTGTTGTTTCTACGGTCTGAGATGTCTCCACTGGCTAGTACTGGCTTCTGCGGTGCTAGATCACCGGGCGATCTTCGTCGGTGAGTATCATGTCATTATGACCGACCCGACGACAATGATCATCGTGACTCACTTTCGTCCGTTCTCAAGCAGCCGGCGCGCGTATGGATCAACTTTGTGAGGGCATCATGATGAGAGCTGTAATTTTCTTTGCTCCAAACCGTACGTCGGTCTATCCGCGACACTCTTCCCTAAACGCAAATCCAGTGTTCCGACGAAATGTCTAAGGGAAATCTACGTGAGATATTATCCGGGTGTTACGTCGAATACTTATCCGCACGTATCCTACGGCGGATATGGGAAGTGGTGCACACTTGTTTCGCTTGAAGCTACGGCGGAAACGATGATACTGAATTTGTCACGAGCCGAATCCTTACGCAGTTGAGGACTGCTGGTCAAAAGAAACCCCGTCGTATTCCCATACTCGCACGACGCTACATAGAAGCTGTTACTAATCAATGCCAATCGCACCCGTTCCACGGAATCTAGCCCTCTCCTCGATAGAATTTCGGTGCTTCCCGCCCTCGTGGTGGGACCAAAGTTCCAGGGCAAGGGGTTCATACGGTTACAATTGTGTCCCGGGCCGCCTGGCGGACTCGTCGCGCCATCGAGCACGGTGCGCCTTGTACATTGTGCGAGCAGTAAGTTCACCTAACATTCTTCCCTTCCCTGCCCCACCCCCCGCAGAGGTACCTTGCCGGCCAACTCTACGCTGGCGCCTTGTGCGTGAGAGTCGGCCGCGACACGAATGCATGCCCAGCTACTCCTTCGCCGTAGCCGCCGTCGGACTAACCACCATTCCAGCACACTCGCAACACGCTTCAACCTCTCCCCTTGTACTCAGTGCGTTTATTCACATTCACAGCGACTTGTTGAAACCTCTGATCCTTTCCTGCTCTCGGCAGCCTGATCCTACACACCATGCCTCCCCACCTCTTAGCTTTGAAGCGAGCCTTGCCATCGATAGGACGTACCAACGCCGCGCCTGAATCGGAACCTCAAGCTACTGGCAGCAATGCTAGACGCAACCCGGCTCCGGGACGTACTCATGGGTGGGACCTGATGGAGACTGGTTTCAATGGCTTACTGGAGGTGTTGACGATCACAAAGAAAGTATCCGTTGTCTTTCCACCGCTGCAGGCGGCAGTTGGGGCGCTTCTTGCTGCCCTGGAAAAATACAAGGCGAGTATAGTGGGATGGGCGAAGGGCGCCATGCGTGCGCATCCCTACACTAGCACTGACGTATAGCACTTGTAGAAATGCACGGAAGCAACAGAAGCTATCAATTCACTCATATTGCGCGTCAAACGCTTGAATGAGATGCTGGATAAGATACCGTCAACCTGCGACGACGAATGTCCGCCAGCACTGACGAGGAGGATGGACACCTTCGCATGGTACGCTTCCGTCTCTGTTTGCGTCGAGAACATAGTATTGAGGCTCGCGAGTAGCAAGATGCAGTCCGTTGCGGAAGATGCCAAGGCGCTACAATCGCGAGGGCGGGTTTCTAGGTTCCTCAACGCGGCTGAATACACAGAGAAGGTCAGGTCATGGGTCGAGGATCTGTCCTGGCATGTCAACAGCTTTGTAGTAAGTGTTCATTCTCATAACATCTCTACTCTTTCTGATCAATCCTCAGCTCGAAGGAACAATAGAGCTCACGCTCACCGCACATGTAGACTCTCGTCAGCCACTCGTCAAACCTATTGCTGATTTTACGGTGTCTTGTAGAATATCGCTAGCGAACAGCGACGCGGCTTCGCTGAGCTGGGTGACCGATTTGATCATGTGGACGACGCCATCAAAGAGTTACGCCACGACTTCCGATCAGTGAGTATCCTTCTACCCTCACGGTATCTGCGTGGCAATGCTGACGGTACTGTCAAAGTCTGAAACCAATGGTACTGGTGTGCTTTGTCTCCAAACGGTCCTCGTACTCATTACTCTATGCTAGCTATTCCAGGCCTACGCTACGTGTCCCATGCTCGCTTCGATTTCGGACGGAGCGGCCGTTCAGCTTGCGACCCAGGCACTCGTGTAGAAATCTTGGAGAAGATATATGCCTGGCTGCGACTCGGGAATAAAGCCGAGGGGAGCCTCCCCGTGCGTTTGTCCGACGTCGATGTCGAATGGCACTCCGACCGCTCCATCCTCTGGATCCACGCACTCGCAGGTGCCGGCAAAACGACACTCGCAGAGACAGTTGCAAGGAGGTGTTACGACAACGGCATCCTGGCCGCAAGCTTCTTCTGTGCTCGAGATGGCGATCGGAGCGACATCCTATGTATCGTCCAACACATCGCATCCGACCTCGCGGGTCACTGGCCCCAGTTTTGCAATGCCCTTCTCACCGCAGCCAAAGCAAACCCGTACATTCAGGTGGCGAGTGCATCACAACAGATCAAGATACTCCTCGTCGAACCTCTACAGGTCGCGAAGGCCCAATGCGAACCTGCGAAGGATCTAGTGATTCTTGTCGATGCGTTGGACGAATGCACTGACGACAGTGCGGAGTCAACGCTCCTGCACGCGCTCTCGCTGCACATCTCCCTGCTTGCGCCATTGAAGTTCATCATCACGAGCCGACCAGTCGCGAACATTACGCGCGGATTCCGTGTTCTGGAAATGCTCCAGCAGAACACACAGGAGCTTCCTTTGGATAGAGTAGCGTCCGAGCTTACGGAGCGCGACATCATTATCTTCCTCCGGAAGCGCTTCAAGGAGATCGGCGATCGGTATGCCGCAGGCGCAGACTGGGTATCAGACGAGAAGGTGAAGCGCGTGGCCTCTCTCTCCGAGGGGTTGTTCATCTACGCGGCGACAGTCGCTTCATTTGTTGAAGATAAGAGAGTCCGCGACCCTCGACATCAGCTCGACGTGCTACTACCCCCAGCCCTCAGTGACTCCACGTCCATCCCTAGAGGCCTAGCCGGGTCTCAGTTCGCGATCCTGGACAAGCTCTACGGCCAAGTGTTGCATGCTTCCTTTGAATGCGCATTGCCTCCTCTGCAGGCCCGGGTAAAGCGCGTTCTCGGAACAATCGCTCTTGCAGAAGAGCGATTGAGTCCGTCAGAGCTGGCCTCCCTTCTCGGCGACACGTCAGATTCTGTCTGGGGCATCATCGATCCTCTGCGGCCTGTTTTGGCTGTTCCATCTCCGGACGAGGCGCATAGAGGCATCCGGGTCATCCATCTCTCCTTTGCCGACTTTCTCATCGACCGAAGCCGTTGCACTGACGAGGAGTTCTATATCCATTCTCCTATTCAGCACACTCTCATTGCTCTGAGGTGCCTCGAAGTAATGCAGTCGCTGAAGTACAATATCTGTGAGATCGACTCCGAGCACCACCGTCTCCTCAACAACGAGATCCTTGACCTGTCAACGAAGATTGCTCAGCACATCCTCCCTGCGCTCCGATATGCATGCAAGTATTGGACTCGACACCTATGCCGCGCGGAGATTGGCGAAGACCTGCTCATGAGGCTCGAGGAGTTTTGCGAACACCATCTTCTCCACTGGCTCGAGGTCTTGAGTCTCCTGGGCTACGTTGACGGTGCCATCGATGCTCTGCAATTGGTACAGGTTTCCCTGAAGGTGAGTATATAACCACCTCTCCACATTACTCATTAATCTCATGCTACAAATAAAGGGCTGCTCGTTGCGAGACACGAAGGCTCCGTCGCTGCTGTACGATTGCGAGCGTGTCGTCCGCGCATTCTACCCCATCATCAGCACATCGTCCATGCATATGTACTCAACCATCGCCCACTTCGCCCCGCTAGACTCCCCTCTTCGTCGTCTTGCTGCAGAAGATGCGCGACCCTTACTCATAGTTCACGTCGGATTGGAGAAATCATGGAGTACGACCCTTGCATCACATGTCACGGGTGCATATATCATCCATGCTCTCGCATTCTCACCGGATGGGACGTGCTTGGCATGTGGTACCCGGGATGGTCCTATCCAGCTGCGGAACACGAACACCGGCGTACAGATTCAGGTTCTCGAGGGCCATATCAGCACGGTTCTGAGCGTCTCGTTCTCGCCAACAGGAAAGGAGCTCCTCTCTGGCTCTCTGGATGGGGCTGTGTATGTCCACGATGTCGCAACAGGGGCTCGTCTTCATAGCTGGAAAGAACACTCGGCTGATGTCAGGTCGGTTGCATGGTCTCTTGATGGCACATTGGCAGCATCTTCCTCAGAGGAGGGCACTGTGAGACTGTGGAAGGTCGCCTCGCCCGAGAAGACAGTGGTGCTGCAGCACGAGGGTTGCTACGTTCTGGCCGTCGTCTTCGCCTCGGATGGTGACCTGCTCTCTGGCTCAGGTAGGACGTGCACAATCTGGGACACAAGCAACATTAACTGGGATGTGCGCAAAGACACCTCACCAATTTGGAAGTTGAAGCATGGCAGAGGCTCGGACATAATGACGGTGGCCATATCTCATGACAGCGCCTTAGTCGCTTGTGGCCTCTACAGCGGCAACATCGTCCTCTGGAACAAATCCGACGGGAAGTGGGTGCGGTCTCTTCCAGGTCAAAGTTGCATCATCTCCCTCGCTTTCTTTTCAAACAATCTGCTTGCTGCGGCGTACGAGCGCTCACCGTTCGCTCTCTGGGACGTCTCCACGGGGGCATCGGTGAAGACCATGAGCAACGGACAGGTGGACGATGCAGCTTTTTCCTCTGACGGGCTTTTCATCGCGCACGCTGTCGGTAGTCAAGTACAGATCCGACAGTGGCCCCCGGAGTTCGTACAGGCCAAATCCTTCACAGCCAAACTCAAACAACGCTGCAGATTGTACACAACAGCTCCGCGCCCTCCAGGTGACGCTCAAGCGCCCCAAGGAGAATCTTCGGCGTCCTTGGAAGCGGTGGCGACCTCAAGGACGGGGAGGTTTGTCCTCGCAATGTACAGGGCCGAGTTGCGAATCTACGAGGTTTCCACAGGTCGATGTACGCGCAGCATCAGCCTTGATAACGCATATTGGCCCATCGCCACCTGGTCACCCACGGAGAATCTTTTTGCGTGCCATGCGGAAGGCAACGCTGTTCGCGTGTGGAAAGGCGGACACTGGAGAACTCGTCAAGACCTTCACAGGCCACTCAGACGATGTCACCGCTGTCGTCTTCACACACGACGAGCAGCACATCTTGTCCGGATCGGGCGATGGAACGATTCGCAGGGGGAGAATCGGGCAGAGCGACAAAGAGATGACGTCTGAAATTCTCTTCCAGTCTGATGACACTTATGTTGAAGCCTTGGCGGTCTCCTCTGATGGGCAGTGGGTCCTCTCCAGTGTCAGAAAGCTGGGAAGTCCCCCGGTCACGTCAAGCACCGAACTTCTGGCGATCCCATCCAGACAGCCAGTCGAGTCCGAGTATGGATACTGTATGTTGCAGCTGCACGACATGACTGGCCGTGTCGTCTGGATTGAACACCACCCCAGGTGGATCACATCCGTCTTGTTCTCCGAGGACTGCACACGCGCTCTCGTAGGTAATGAGAGAGGCGAGGCGTTCGTGTACGATCTCTCTCAGCTCATCCCTCTCGGCCATGTCGTAGCTCGCTCTCCCCCTCCTCTCTCCGTGCCAGAATGGAGCCTCAAACTGCCAAGCATGGGTTGGATCAAACAAATATCCTTCACCGATGACTGTAGGGGGATATTGTTCGGTTGGAGTCACGCCTTTCTGCCTCCTGGACAGCAGCCGCTACGCATACACCCAGGTCCTGCGAATTGCTCTATCTCTGCTACTTACTTCCTCGACGACGGATGGATCTGGCGTATTGACCCTGACTCAGATCCACGTCGGCTCTGCTGGAGACCCCCGTCGTTTCGAATTCCCGTGAAAGGGAGCAGATGGCAAAGCCCCTGGTCAGCCCATGCGCACACTATAGCGGTGAAGACAGGAGAAACCCGTCTGATGATCTTCGACGCTTCCCATTGCTGAAGGTGAGCTCCAGTTGCTTCGAGACCGTCCTCTGATACATATACTCATCTACAGGCACCATTATACTTAGGCGCGAACCGTCGGCCTCATGGTCGTACTGGATCAACCGAGCTGCGAGATTATGTAGATTATCTGTAAGCATACTTTCGTTGCCATACCTCGATAAGAATCTCACAGCGAAGCTGTCAAATCGTAAAGGTCATGGTCTCGGACCGTCTCCGTATGCTGTTCCCCGTCCTATCATCCGAAGTACGTGTCCGCCTGGTTCTGAATCCGGGCTATGGAGCTGATGATTGATCAATACTACAGCCCGCTATCGAAGTGTCGCCTCGTATGCTACATATGCTTGTCATGTCGCCATAACTCTACGGCTCGCTGTCTGTATGTATGTACTGGCCGTGCTCTTCCTAACATATACGCAACGTTTGTGATCCTATGCATACGTCCGTTCTCAGGAAGCCTCCGAGTTGTTCGACGTTGTTATCGAATTGGTTGAATCGTTTTGGTTACATCGTTCCGACGGGGAGAACGGCACAGAAACTCACAGAACCTGGACGTGCGCTACACTGAGTTCCCATAGCAAGTATTCAACTGTCGGGAGCAAGATCCGTGCTGGAGACGATTAGTTGAAAGCCAGGGAAACTGTGTAAAACGCTCCCTCGACGCTACAACGCATGCGCTCGAATCCCTGTACTCCACGGATAGTCATTCGACGCCCAAATCCTGCCGTACAAGTCCTGCACCGACAGTGGCCCATGTTCTAACGGACAGGATGGGTCTGGTTGACACCCGCATAACGACACCCGGCGCCCGACAAATGCACGTATTTACGCCCGCGCATTCATACACACAAGCCCCTCGCTGAGAAACGCTCATTGTGGCGTACGAGGCACCCTATGGTCCTGCGAGGATTGTTGGAAGGAGCGGACGTCGCTATACCTCTCTCTGGCGATGCACTGGCTAATAGAAAGGGTATACTGTTCGTTCGAATCGTTCAAGGAATGCGCGGTTATAATATAAGATTTCGACGGGTGCAAGCTCGGGGAATGGAATGTCCTGACTCCCTTGCGAGGTCGCGCTGAGGTTCACCCGCCAACCCGGCGGGCTGCAGGACTTCTTATGAACAGCCTCGTACTCTGCAATGCACTCGACGGGATCGGCGAGCTAAGAGCTTTTGGTGTCGTCTCTTGATCGGTAGGAGCCCAGTCATCCACGAAGTCTTCATCATATCGCGAGCTGTGCGATGGTGTGCTCGACGTCTCCTCGGCCCTCGCGGTGAGCTTGCCTGTGATAGGAAACTTGGGCGTCACAATCAGCGAATCTATGAGTGTACGTACAGTAGCGACACCTATGCCTACACGTTCAACATTTGTTCATCAGATTCCCCTATCTCGGTGCTCACCGTGAAGTGCTATAGACGACGCCGCTGCCAGTACTCACATGGCGGATGCACCACACCTGGGGCCTTCGCATCTCCGGCTGCGATGGATACGACTATTACGACAGCGGATCGTGTCCGTTCGCTTTGATGTACATGCACGGGAGGTTTTGGCGGCAGAAGCGCGCCGAATCTCATCCTGACCATGCACATGTTCGCGGCTGTACTCGTTATCGCGTGAGCATCCAGATTTTGACACTAGGCCGAGCGCAGAAGACCGGTACGTACCTTACGAAGTTCAGTCGAACTTCCTCTCGTGCTCGTCTTCCTCGTTCTTACCGTTAGTCTTGGGCGTGACTCCGTCCCCTCGCCTGCTGCTACTGACGCCGCGCCCGCCCGTATGTGCGCATTCATACCAGAATTCACGATGTAGGGGTCCGGGCTCCTACTCAACGTGCGTTAAAAATTAGCAAAGGAAATCGGAAACAGTATGAAATACGCACCGATGCTCTGAAAAAGCTCCGTGTCTCGCTCCCGTCCCGCTCTGGCAAACGCCAGGCACAGCGTCGTCCACTATCGTTCTCAAAAGTACAACTTCGCGCCGCCCTCGCCGCCCCCATCGGGGCATCGCTCAATACCTGTGTCGTCGTTCCATCCTGGTAGTCATACGAGATCTTGCGGGATCTGCTCATGTCAATCTCGCGACGGCCTCGCGAAGGAAGGTGATAGCACACCTAGCCGGCGGTCATTTGAGGAAGAGCAGTGACGGAGGCATGGGCGCGAACGAGTTCCGGTGAGCGAGTGAGAGTGCGTGCGACATGCGGAGCGTGCATGCCGTGTATCGCGCTAGCGAGTCGTACGAACGCTGGTGCACCTACAATAAGATGCAGCCTGTGTGACGTCACTGACGTGAGTAGACTGCGTGCGCGCATCAATTGAAGGTGCACGCCACTAGACAGAGCTCGTTGGAGACCCACACCGTACACTCTGAACGTAGTGGGTTTCAACACCTGTGGATATGCGCTCTTCATTGTGTGACGTGTGCACGAACATACGTATGGCTGCCAAAAGACGGGAGGACCAATGCGATGGCGGAGCCACCCTAGCCGGATACGAGCACATGCAACTCGATAAACGTGACTGTCGCCGATCATGGCAGGTGCCCTGCGTCTGCTTACTTGTCCGTCTGAATCCCAGCCGACGGCGCGAGATAGATCTGCGTAGGGAGGAACGCCTGACAGGTTAGCAAGGCGTTGGATCGGAAGAATAGATAATGACACGGATTCTCTTGAAGAGGAAGGGATTACGCCCACGACAATATCCATAACTCGAAGACGTGCAAGACGAGCTTCCCGTCATGCATGCGGGGAGGCTGAACGTAGCCCATTCAGCAGCCATGGACTGGACGTAACGTCCGATGAGTTCACGGGCATCTTCTCTACGTCAACTAATAATACATCGTGCAACGAGCACGACCTCGTTCATTGTAAGCGAGTGAGAGGTTGTCTACTTTCACTGGCACACGGAGATGCTGTTGATTGGAAGAGTGAGAGTACGTACGCGTGTACAGAAGCTCCTGGGCTATCAGCGAGGTCTCACGTGGAGAGTACGCATGCACCGTAAGCAGTACTTGAGCCAAGCGGTGCGAGCGCTGTCGAAGGCTTGATGGCGGGGGGCAGAGAGGGCGGGCTCGATGTGATCGTGCAATGCAAGCCGATCGAACGTACCTATACTTATGAGCGGGTGAGCAGGAAGGGCAAGTGTGCGAGGATTGCGCTTGACGTCGAGAGCAAGCCGAGACAACGAGGACTGGGGGAGCACAGCGGCATCCGTCCACTCTGAGTGCCACCACGGCGACAAGGGAGGGTTTGACATACAGGTAGTAACCGAGCACCAAGATATCGGCATGACACAAACAGCAGCACTTCGCGCGAGTCGCAGCAGAACTGGAAGAGTCGGCTAGTAGACGAGCTATGGGGACAGACCTCATACGGAGAAATATGCCCATCCGACGTCGAGCAAGTCGTAGTCGCTACCATCGGCGTGAGCAGAGTCTCTGGGCAGGAGCGGAACGCGATCGAGACCAGAAGAGCGAGAGGTCGTCCAGATTCCAGGACACTGGCGGGCTTCGGCTAGTGATTGCTACGTCAACCGGGGATTACCTGCATTCATGAGATACTTACCAGCATCCGTTACCGTGGAGTTCGCGAACTCTGCTGACCACAAGCGGAGGACCTAGCGAGCGCTGTTGTGTATGGGGACTTCCTGGACGGTGTGGAGACAGGTAGGTGCTTTCTCCGATAGCTACGTCACCGATAAGTGTACAGGGCTGTTATCGAGAACGGTTTACAGTCGGTGCCAGTAGTAGAGGAGAGAGACGGACCAGGATGAGTTGGCTGGACTCACAACAATGACAAACACAACTCCCGGCTCAGCGCTCAACCGTCTCCCGGACCCGTTGTCTCGTTCGCCTTGCCACTGCCAGCGTGCCTCCATGATACTCATCGCAGCTGGGCTGTAAGTACATCTCGACGACAAAGCTAGTATCCACGGGAGTCCCTCTATGTCTGCCAGTCTCGTGATGCCACCGAAGGAGCCTCGGTTCACCGCACGCGGTATCGTCCGCAACGTCCTCCGCTTGTTCCCAGCACTTCGTGAATTGTGGACGACGCTGGACAGAGCTTGCAAATTCCACGTAGCAGATTCTCGTTGGTGTGGCCGTTGCGAACCCAGGTAGGCCCCTATCAAATATCTATCGAGGTTAAATGGCAGACAGTGCGACTTTCCGCCCTTCTCCAATGCATGCTACCGATCACACTCCTATGGAGACTACGCTCCCGCTTCGGACAGCGCGAAGGTCTGCCCATGCCGACAATCACAACCATATGTGGCACTGGCATATCTCTTCGTACATAGTATGTCCGTTATAGTTTATCGCCATCTCCTTGCTGGCTTTTCTCGTTTCCCTGTGACGCGGACGTCTCTCTCGTGCTGCTTCTCTGACTCCTTCGTGCTCCTATGCATATGTTTCAAAACATTGTCTTGCTTCGTCATGGTGGACGGATGCATCTGCACTATGGCTGCCATGTACTGCGTTCTCGTCTTCTTCGCGATCTGACCGAACTTCTCAGCGACTATCCGCTAGGTCTCTACCGAAACGTCATTCCCCTCTCCCTGCAGCGGTACGGACACCTGACCGCGTCCATATCCGAGGGCAAGTACGAATTCGTGGGCATTGAACCCCGCCACGCTCGTCGGCAACACATGTAAGTCTCGGATTGATATCCTCTACCTCTGACTGATGCCCACACGCTGCCTCGTGTCATAGAGCTCCCGACGACTCTTACATCCCATCGCAGGAGTAGGTGCGCTCGCAACGCTCGTTCGCGTGATTCATCTCATGCACTCTCACCTGCCCATCGTAACGAGTTCGCGTCCATGCCTCCCACCGGCACAATGACGACCACCGCGGTGATTTGGCTTATGTCCGTACGCATCGGCTTCCCCTCCTTCTCACTCGGGTATCCGAGTGAGGACGGCGCTTCCAACTTCGGGACCGATGGCCGAAGTTGGATTGGAGGAGCCGGGACGGATATAGGTATGGATAGACGATACCTCATGGCGTACTGAGATGGATGCGAAGCGGGCACGCCGTGCACGGTGTTCGCTAGGCCCGGACGGAAGCGGGACAAGGCGCTTCCTGGCAGCCTCAGGTGCGTATCTTACCATGAGTTTACTAACTCATTCCGACCAGGTTCTCGGACTCGGATGGTCTGTATTCGCAGATCATGACGCACGTGAACGAATGGGGCCTCGACAGTGGAATGCCAAGTACGAACACGATGAAGACGACGATCAGAAGGTAGAAGACACGACAGTGCGAATTTGGCTGTAACTCAGCGCATGTGCGCGTTTGTCTTCTGCGCGGAGTCTGGTGTGAAACTCAGTGTACTCTCGAGATAACGCGCAGGCCACCCTGCGGTCGAGTGCATCATCGGCATGGAATATGACGCGCCCCTACCTCCACACCTCCCGCGCATGTACATGGAGGCGATCAGACATAACTGCAGGTGCAACCCTTGATGCCGCAAGACCAGTAACCGTGCCAGCCATAGATGCGAAGACGTAAGTCACAATACAATCGCAGTGTATCAGCGGCGGCGTCATCTATAGCACCCGACGGCAGACGTCGAGACAGGGGGACATGGCGACAGCCGTGTTGATTTCGTACGTTTGTCACCGTATTCTCATTGGCCGTTTTGCTTGTGTTTGATAGCGAAGGCGAGCCCGCAGCGAGAGGCGAGAAGACGTTGGGTACACCCTCGCACAGCTCGCGGTCTGGTGATGATCTTGCGTATGACTGGGTTCTTCCAGCCCGGGGACTACGCTGAAGGCTCACCAAAGTACGAGTTTGTGTGAGCTCTCGGTCTCCGCGTGGACCTCATGAGTGATGTTCCGGTTGCCATAACGAGTCTTGTGCTGAAGGTGCCAGGGGCGTATGCAGTGTACGAGTGCTGCACAGCTGCGGCCCCGGGAGGAGAGGCACACGATCGAAGAGGTAGGGCGTGGGAGACATTCTGGAGGGCGCAGAGTCGTTGAGAAATCAATGTGCACCGGTCCCACACCGCCTGCAGGTACGCAGTCAATGCTGGATGACGCTCTGCGAGGAATATGTCAAGACTGTGCGAACTAGACCGATGCTGCTCCTGCGCCTGTATGTCTGCGTAAACCGCTTTGTGCGACTCATACAAGGTGCGATAACATTAGTATTCATGGATCGTCTATACCATTGATATGTGGGTGCAATGTCCAGATATCGAGTACTTACATGTCTACATCAGATGACGTCGAGCGTCTGTTACGTGGGCAATATATAAACGTCTCCCTCTCTCCGACTGCGCGCCTTCTGGCAAAACGTATCCATCATCCGCAACACCCACCTATTCGTGCACGCGCTCGAGGTCGAGCATCGAACTCTCATATCCGTTGCGCTATTACTGACAACCTCATGGCGTTACCGCCGGGACCGTCAAACGCTTGCGCGAACGCCTGGAGTGCCATCTTCGCTGCACATTCTGAACTTGCGCGTGAAATGACTGAAGAAAACGGGCCCTGTCTACGTGGAGAATACCATTACAAGATCTCCCAAGCGGCATGGCTAGAGTGCGCTCGTGCTGGCTGCGCTTGGTGCAACTTCCTTGCGAAGCACTTCGAATTCCCAGCTCGTTGTCAATGTTGGTGGAGATGTGCGCCGAAAGTACGTCTTCGGGTCGAACACTTTGCAGCACACGGCGCCCTCGGATGGATGAAGATCTCCTGGAAGCCTTGCTGTAAGCCATCCCTCGCGCGATGGAAGTGCTTCGACATGTATACGACGGCAGGTGCGCTCGGCATGCTTCATAGATATCTAGCGCTCATCATGCTGAAGAGAGCGCGGACCACTAGATGACCCCGCGGCGGCGTACGTCGCAGGACGACTCCGAATCCCGCATGTGGGAGCCCCTGGGATACTGGCCCGCGCGAAGGCATGTGCCGAGGAGTGCGCGCGTGACCACGAGGCTTGCAAGGCCATGCCGCTTGAGGCTGCCCATCTGCCCCGACGGCTCCTTGACTGCTCCCATTCTCATCGCGTCCGCATCGTTGAGACCGATGGGAACGTACGGGGACGGTACATTGCCCTCAGCTACGTCTGGGGTGGACCTCAGCCCCAGCGCACCACTACAGCCAACCTCGCTTCCTACATGCTCGACGGGATAGACCCCGGGAACCTTCCTCAGACTATCCAGGACGCGATTCGCGTCGCGCGAGCTCTCGGGATCCGCTTCCTGTGGATCGACAGCCTGTGCATCATCCAGGACTCGGCGGAGGACAAGCATCGCGAGTTAGCATCCATGTGCGACGTCTATCGCCACGCCTATCTCACGATCGACGTCGCGCGCGCTACCAGTGTGGCCGAAGGTTTCCTCCAAGACTGCCTCCCCCTCTATCCGCACGTTGTGCCCCTCGTCCTTCCTCCCGATCGCGGGGACTTTCCGGACAAAGCGAGCAACCCAGAGGCTAGGACGGCGAAAGTGTACCTCGACCCGGCTCATGAAGACAAGATGACCCGTGCAGAATGGCTGTGGGGAGCAAGCCAGACGGCGAGACGGGGCTGGTGCCTGCAGGAGGTGCTACTGTCGAGGCGCTCTCTTGTCTTCACCCACTTGACCGTCCAGCTCCGATGTCAGACCGCCACACAAAACGTTGGAGGAGCTACTCATGATGGAAGGCACGACTTTCCAAGGCTGCCTGACAGCATCCTCCACCCCCACCGGCCGGTCGAGCGCGGCTCTGAGGAATGGGAGCAGATTCATCAGACGTGGCATCGGATTGTCGAGGACTATTCGGGGCGGCTGCTCTCGTACGCGGAAGACAAGCTCGTCGCTTGCGCAGCGATTGCGGAGATGTTTGCGCCCGTACTGGGCCCTGACTACGTCGCCGGGCTGTGGCACAACTCCCTTCCCTACGATCTCCTCTGGCGCGGCCCTCAGTGGTCGGACGAACCTCGACCCGGCCATATTCACAAGGATGAATGCGCTCCGTCGTGGTCATGGGCGTCCTTTGACGGTCAAGTCCACTACGTCACGTACGCAGATGAAAAGCCCTTCGAGCCCATGGTCGTGGCGGAGGTACTCGAATGCACTGTGACGCTGAAGGACGACGCGTTGAGATATGGACCGACTAGACCGGGTGGGGTACTCGTCCTCCGTGCTCAGCTCTGCCCATGTCGATGTTATCACAGGCAGCCCGGTCAAACTGGAAATCTCGACCTTGAAGTGGTGTCTCTGGCGCCTCTACAGGTACTGGACCGGCTACGTCTCGAGGCTTCGCTCGATAGCGAAGCTGGGCTTTGCTATACAGGAGCGAGCGATCAGCGCACTTATCTAGAGGTATGGACGATCCCACTCGTGTGCGATGTCTCCGGCGCCAGGAAGGGTGAGCGAGTCGTCGACGGCCTCGTCGTTGCACGGGCAGAGCAAAGTACCCTTTCGGTCGCGCAACAAGGCCATGGTACTGCTCTATACCGGAGAATCGGGGTGTTTACGGGCTTCTGGGACATCTTCTATCCAGGATACTTTACCCACACTCCGCGTGTAGAAATAACACTTATATGATGTCCTCCCAATAGAACGAGGCAGCGAGAACTGTCCGAGTACATCTACGGTAGCAACATCCGTCGCCATGTATGTTATTCTCCGGAGCCCATATCACTTATACTGCTGCCAGCGAACATTGCGCAGCAAATGCACCACGTCTGCCGCCTGTCGCCATATCCGTCTGGGACCTCCTAGGGCCCGCTCAGCCCGCCCGCACGCTTGGGCAAGCACTTGCGCGACGTCATGCAGGCTCGTGGGCATACCATCCGGAGAAACAGACACGCAAAATATATAGCAACCAAGCTACTTCATGACACGTAGTACAGAATCCCAACGGCTGCATATGGCAGCCACTGGCAGTGCGTCCGAGAGGCGTCAAATGCTCATCCTGTCCGTACGTCGTGCTGGAGTGGATGTGGCCCGTCATACGGCCCTGTGGCGGCGTACATAGACACTTTCCGTACCTAGTCTTGGCTATCATGTTACGAGGGCTCGGCAAAGCGTTGAGGAGTGCGCGCGCGACCATGACTTAGAGTACGCCAGCGGCCAGGCCATCTTGTGGATCACTGCGCCCCACTCACTTCAAATTGAAATTGAATATAGCGTCCTTCGTGCTCGTCCCGGTCGAGGTCTACTGGCACGGGTGATGATAGATTCATCTCCCGACGAACTGCTTGAACGACACGGCCGCCTTCGCTTCGGGTTAGCAGATAGGCAGATAGCGTGTTGCTGTACATAGCCGTCGAGCAAGAAGGGTGCCAAGGACTCGCGCGACGCCAGATTCCAGAGCCAGCGCAGAAAACTCGGACGTGTCAATCATGAAGTACGGCCGTAGAGGAGGCTACCTCGGAGCCTTGCGCTCACGGGGTAGCCTTGCGAACGTAGACGCATTGAACACTACCGGCAAGATGCACATGGCCACGCCCCCGGCCCCCTGTCTGAACGCTGAAAGAGAGCATTACGACCAGCCTAAGCGAATCTACAAGTACACGTACGGTAGCAACGTCCGTATAGATACAACAATTTAATCCTCACCAGGCTTCCTACCTCCAGGTGCCGTCGAAAAGACGCTGCCGACGAGCTCGTCACGTCTGTCGTCGTCGCATCTCCGGCTGGGACGGCTGCTGCTGCGACGCCGGCGGTTGCGCCTGCATCTGCGTTTGCTGTCCTTGTTGCATATGCGCGGGAGGCGTCGGAGGGAGGGGCGCGTCGGACTTCATCCCGACCATCCGCTCGACCACAGCCTATGAAACAGACAAATTGCGTGGCGTGAGCACACGTCCGCCGAGGGAAGCAGAGCGAAAGAGAGGACGAACCTGCGCCGAGTCCCAGTCCAGGTTCACCTCGTCCTCGTCTTCTTCGTCCTCCTCCTCGTCCTCATCCTCGTCGTGCTCGTACCCATCCTCATCCCCTGGCCGGCCGCTACCAAGCGCCCACCCGCCCATGTGCGCGCTCATCCGTGAGTTCGCGCTATCCGGGTCCGGACTTCTGCTCAGGCTGCATTAGCACAAGACGAGAATATAAGCAATACGTCAAAGAATACGCACCGAAGGCTCTCGAGGAGCTCCTTGTCTCGCTCGCGCCCGGGATCCGCAAACGCGACGCGCGGCGTGTCCGTCTCGCCCCCGTCCCAGTACACGTACTGATCCGCAGCTACACCTACGCCAGCACCCCCTACCCCGTCCCGTCCGTCGCTCCAAAAGTCAGACGCACCGTCGTCGCCGTNCCCCGTACGGGTCCTCGCTCGGGTACCGGTGTCGCCGCTCCCCGCCCACGCTCACCGTATCCGACTTCTGCGCGATCCGCCCGCGCCGATCTCGCGGCAGCCCTGCAGACAAGAAAGAGGGCGGCGCGCCCCGTCTACGGCCTCCTGCTCCTGCGGGCTGGAGGAGTGGAAGCGGAAGAGGGGGAGGCGCGTGCGCGTGTGGCCGAGTTCGGGAGGTCACCGTGGAGGTGGTGGCTGTGCCGGTCGTGGTTGTGGAGGCGAAGGAATGGCGGCGGGCGAGGGAGACGAGCGGGGCGTGCATCGCGCGGACTAGCCGTGCGAGCGCGGCTTCGCCTGCGGTGGGCTGTGGGGGAGGGGCGGTGAGAGAGTGGGAGACAAGCCGCTGTGAGCGTTGAGAGACGAGAACGAGAAGCCTGAGTGGACGCATTAGACTGTAGACTACAGGCCAAAAGAATGAAAGGCATACATTTGTTGCAAACGGGAGTGGTGCGGCTCAATTCCTACGAGCGGATTGTCCTCCTTCGATGTCGACATCGTCAGGCGCGCGTACAGCCGCGGGAAGAGTGGCAGTACGATGCGGTCGCGGAATGACACGAGCGCGAGCGCGCGCACGTCGATCTGCGTGGCCGCTGTTGATACTATGTGGCCCGCACCTGCGCCTTTGCCGTTCTGGGTTGCGGTAGGTGACGCAGGGCGGGCTTTGGGATGGCGGTAGAGCGAAGAGAGGATCGGGTCCGTTTGGAGCGGAAGAAGCGCCTGTTCGATCAAGTCAGCGGGATGGATGAGGTAGAGTACGGAAGGAGACGTACGCCTTCAAGGTATGGAAGGACCTTGGTCCAGAACGAGGTCCAAAGCTCGACGACACGAAGAATGAGCTTCTCATCTTCCACGCCAGCCAGCTTTGCGTTCAGGGTGACCATGCCGGCCGAAATGAGCTCATACGTGTCGTTCTCGAGTGCGGCGATGGCTTTGCCGGGCGCAGCGGAGACGACGGTCTGGATGTGGCGCTTGACGAGTTGGTTGAGGTCCTCTCTACGGCCATCGAACCACAAACGCGACCCCATTCACAAAGAGGTCTGGTCAGAAGAGGCTGCGTACTCACATTGGGACGCGGAGGGGCTCCTCATTGAAGAGCGGAAGGACGAGGACATGGAGAGACGTCCATGGATTGTCGGCGGCGAGACCTCCTGCGGACAGAGCTGAGACACTAGAGTTGGCACTGGAGCCTGGACCGGGAGCCATGTGTGCGGCGAGGGTGATGTTGGAAGGTGTGGCGGAGAGGGACAAGGAAGGGGTGAGGGCGAGGGAGGGAAGGTGGGCGAGATTGCCGAGGCGATGCATTTCGCGGGAGACGAGTTTAGCGTCATAAGTGCGAGTGGAGGAGGCCTGCATGAGCGGATGAGAGCGTCAGTGGGAGGGACGGTCGAGAGCGCGAGAGGGAGGGCGAGGGAAAAGAAGAGGAGGGAATGTCGATCTGAGAGAGCGACTGTGGGACTCGGACGCTCTTTGGCCGCGCGGAAGATCAGACGGACAGTGCGCATGCTCTGCCCGAGCGCGTCTCTTCCGTGCGCGAACTCCGGAGCGTGGAGGCACCTCGGAGGACAGACTACTCGAGCGGTGCCATTGAATCGCGATCGCGGGGAGGGCAGTAACGATAGCACAGCTGCATACGTCCACCGCGATCATGCACAGGGTGGAGTATAACAAGCGAGTGAAACATGGGCAGGAGAACAAGAGAAGGGGAACAAGGACAGCCGGAGCGCAGCAGAAGCGAAGAGGGAGAAGGGAGCGATAAGAGACGATAGAGATAGGACACGCACCTTTGACGGAGAGACATGTCCCTTGGACGGCTGCCCAGCAGATGTTGCCATCGTCGGTGTGGGCGAAGACGCGTTGTCCCGAGCGAGAGCAGAGTCGCCGCGCGAGTGAGAGCGGGTGGGGAGGAGGGAGTGGGGGATGGGGGAGGAGCGCTGGGCAGAGGAGGCGACGGAGATGGAGCCAGCAGAGGAGAGGAGGATGTCGCCCAGAAAGCCGAGGCGCTTTGATGGATGGTCTCCGCCGGGGATGGTGTTTGTCTGTTGGCTGCTGTTCGAGTTGTGGGTGTTGTTGTTGTCGGGGGAGAGGGAGTGCGGGGGAGCACGCGGTGTTGCATCGCCCTGGGATGACGAGCGACGGCGCTCAGGCGTCCGCATCGGCATCGTGCCCACTCCTCGTCCCCGTTCCCGTTCGCGTTCTCGGTGGATGGCGGAGAGGAAGTCGTGGTCGTCGTTGGAGTGAGGGCCAGGAACGAGGCCAGAGACGAGGCGGACGTGCGCCGATCGACCCGCCATGGTCGGCCACTTATTCCGACAATTATTCACACACTCGCAGTCGCAGAGAGGCGTAAACCCCTCAGCCGCCCACAAGCCCCTCTTATACCCATCTCTAATCCCCTTCTATTCCACGCTTCACGCTCGGTTCCACTTGTGGTTACTGCTTTGTTATCGCAGCTACTATAGAGTTTACACTACGCCAAGTGGACAAGGTGCGTGGCTCCCCTCATCCGACTCCGCGTCCTTGGACTTGGCTATAAATCTATGCAGCCAACGCCGATTCCACAGGGATAGCTACCTCCCCAACGTACAAGGGGTGTCACCGGCCCTTCCGCCCACGAGATCCAAACACTTCCGGCTGTGAGTCCATCGTGGCACGCTCGGGTGCAAATCGCTTTCCAGTGCAGCACCCTCCTCTGCGGAGCCCCTGTGCTTGGATACAGGCTGCCCAAGACACCTCTCTTGTCATTCCCTTCCCACGCCCTTGTATGAGACGTCGACGACGAGACCGTGAGCTCCCTGGCAGCCTCCAGCCCGTTCACTACCCCGCCGCATGTCCCATCATTATTGCGAGGTAGTCCGTGCCTAGCAAGGCATGCCGTCAGCAACCGATACGCTTTCGAGAAGCAACTCGACCTGACTGACCTTTACGGCCGCGCGGGTTTGGACCTGCTTGGGCAGGTCTAGTAGGGCGAGTGGCGGAGTCTGCCACTTCAGGAAACCACCATAGCATCTCGCCCTCGACAGTACCAGGGCTTGAGCACCGTCCCTTCTGGCACTAGCCGTAGGGCTGAGGGATCTTGTCGGGTGCTTTGCAGTGGAGGACGAGGTGAGGGTGAGGGTGTTTGTCGGATTCTTCTCAGTGGAGGATGAGGTGATGGTGAGGAGTTCATCTGTAACTTGAGCCGGACGGAGTCTTGGGTCGACGAGAACGCTGCCCGGTGTGGGCGGCATGTTGAAGTCGCTCGGAGAGGTGTTGGCGGAGTGTGGACGAGGATGAGCTCGTGAGAGGTGAGTGGGCTGGTGATGAGGTTGAACGGCGTGCTGACGACCCCTTATATATCCCAGGACCCTCCATGGCCCGCATTAGCCAGCGCAGACGCTTTGCTTGCGTGGGGCCATGTTAGCCATGGCTTACTGGAGTGATCGAACACGCTGGTCAATAGACTGTCTTATTGGATGCCGATACTGCCCCCGCCCCTCTGGCTATTCGTGGTGCTCGATTGTCCGCAAAGCGGTGCCATCTTTGTCCGCTCCATGGCCAAACCGAAGCCCAGCTGCTCATCCAAGCACCATAAGCCTCCATGCGAAGGTGCTCCACGAACCACAGCTGGTAGCCGCTATCCCGCTGCTGTGCGCCTCGAGTGGCTCAGTATCTGGATCGAGGTAGGTGCGCATAAGTGTTCACTCCCTCCACGCGAGGATGCACGGAGCATAGTCCACGGCATGCAAAGATTGTAAAGACGTAGTTTGCATGGACGTCGATAGTTTTTCCGTCAAGGGGAACACGAGAGCCCAGCGGTCCATCCGACGGCGCCAGTTGCGGCTCTACGATCCGCTATTTCATCGGCCCAAGCTCACCGTCAAAGCACCAGCCCACTTCATTGACACACCAGGTCCCGGGGACCATGCGGGAGCATTGCCTACGGCTGGCGCCGTGCCTCGACCCGGTGAGCCACTCGACTTAATTGTCTCTATCGAGCTCCCCGTGTCGTCAGGAACCTCCACTATGCTCGTCATCGGGTCGTTTGGAAGGTCATCTCTGGTCGTTTCACCAGAACATACGAGTCCGACGATAATTCAGCTGGACTGCGAAACTGCAAGGAGACCCGGGTAACAGTGAGTTCTCTCGCTTTGGGGCCGCGGTACAAGGGACCGTTTTTCAACGTGAACGGTACGGCAGCATCTTACTTGGCCTCCTCACGGCGGATCACCTAGCGTATAGTGTCCGCACTTTGCGACAGTTTGAGCTGGCAGTGAGTTTAGCGATTGACACCAAAACGACGTGAGGGCCAATATTCACGTCCCTCTTTGATCATAGGCGGGCCAGGGCGCAGGCCATAGTTAGTGTTTCTGTGACGCGTCATACACACTGGTCAAGGCGGGTCTCCTAGCACGAGAGGTATATAGGCCCTGCGAAGCAGGGAGGAGAAATCACCAGTAGCCTCCTTCACTCCCCCGCTCACACAGTCTCAGCAGCTCAGCAATTCGTCTCATCGCTACTCGCTCTTGGGACCATGCATCCCACCCGACCCGGGCCAAGCGGCCCTCGACACCTTCAGCGACCGTGTCAACTCTCAGATAAACTCCTCAAATCCGATATCGACTCAGAGCTCTGTCTCGGTACGTCCCGCATCTCTGCGCCGTTCCCGCCTTGTCGCCCCGTCACCACAATCTCACATACCGCACCATTTTCCTAGGCTCCCCTCGTTCGCGAGGGTATCACAGACCTGCGCGCGATTAGCGCGACAGCTTACGCCCGTGAGTTGCAGCATCTCGCCCTTTCGTCGTCGTCATCCCCCCCCCTCCCGGGCTACCAGTGCATGCTGACACTCGGCTGCTTCCTGGTCTTGCGCAGAGACGAAAACCATGCCGTACAGCGGGTCTTCGCAGTTGCCAGAGGACTGCGAGTTCGCGTCTTTGGGACGGTGTGGGGCGTAAGCCGCTCGTGCGCGCGGAGGAAATACCCGAGCCGTGGCATTGGCGACTGGTGAGAGAGATAACGGGGTACCAGGGTGACAGCGCGCCACCACAAACAATACGACGGCTGGATAACTCTCCTGTGGATCTGCTTAGAGCGGCTCTCGAGCCGTACGACATACGCCTTGACCTGAGCGTATTGGTGGGTGATGGGCGNTTTTGGTACGTCCACCTTTCGGTGCGCCATTGTCACCTGAGGCCTGAGGCGATATTGGCTCTTCCCCTTAGGCGCGACGGCCGCTGAGTGAACGCCCGCCTAGCACACCC